>JAXQQM020061992.1:0-52447 GCA_034641835.2 Pinus albicaulis | reverse complement strand
AGAAAACATGGCTTTAGTTTGTGCCATGTGGTAAGAGGCTCCAGAATCAATGAGCCAGTCATGAGAATGGGAAGAAGAAGATACAATCAGTTGATGTTTGACAACCACAAGTAGAAAGTGCCATTCCCAAAGACAAAGCTAAAGAGTTCTCCAAATTGATGTTGTGCTTCTTCACTGTTGCTTCCAGGGCTTCCATATTCTTAAAATTTTTTGAATCTACATGGCCATCATGATTACAAAAGTTGTAATGTTTATCTGTCTTCTTCACTTTTATTTTATTTTCCTTATCAGTTTGTTCAGTTGATTTTTTATTTTACAGCTGAAATTGCTTAAGACCCTTGTGTGGTTTAGAACCATTTTTTTTAAGATGCCTCTTCTTAGGATTCTTTGGATATGGTTGTTGCTGGGATGCTAAGGATTTCTTATAAGAGTTTCAAGTATGGATAAGATGAAGGTGTAACATTTTGTCTTGTTCTTTTATCAAAGAATCGCAAATGGCATCAAAAGAGGGGGACTAGTAGGTTTTTCCTTTATAAATGGGGACTTCTCTAGTTGAATGGAAGGTGCAAACACATACAGAGTATGCAGGGCATAACTTAGCAAGAATGGAATAGATAAGGCTACCATATTCCTTTTTGATCTAACAAAATTCTAAAAGAAGTCTAAGGGTCTTGAATTTGGACAAAAAATACTCACTAGAGGAGAAATTATTGAGGTCCAAATTAAGCAACTCGTTTTTAATCTCATGGGATCTGATTTAATTTTGAATGCCAAAACATTATTTAGCTTTTTCACGGCTTCAACAGGGGAGTCAATTTATTGGATATGAAATCTAAGATCTTGAGAAATGGACATTCCTATGGACCCTTGTGCTCAATCTTGTTTATTTTCCCATTTAGCCGCTTTATCTCCATCGGTAGGTTAATATTCTTGTCCTATGGCTATTCTATAAATTCCTTTACTTCTAAGTAATTCTACCATATAGGGTAGACATTGGAAATAATTGGTGTTGTTAAGAATAACCAGGAATGGACTTTCCATTTTAAAAGTTGAAGCTGAAAATGTAGAAACTAACAACTTCGATGGAAAGATATTTTAAAATTAGGCCATTTAAAAATTAAAACAACTTTGAAAAGGGCTTTCAGATGAAGAATTTATGCCTTTTTGAAAAAAAATTGTAGTAGATGCTGAGTAGTTACATGATAAGCTGAAAATTGATGATGAAGTTGTACTTTAAAAAAATAAATCCCTCCTTTTTACAAACTTAATATAATAATCTCACTTTAAAAATAACTACTTTATGTGACCCACTTTTATAAATAAGTGAGTGTCACTTTTACAACATCACTTTTACATGTGCTCTTTTAAAAAAAATGCAACTTGCCAAAAAGTTTTTCAGAAAAAATAACTTGACAAATATTTTTTTGGAAAAATAAACTTGACAAAGAGACTTGAACCCAAGGCCTTTATTCTCATAAAGTAAATTTACACCAAGTGAGCTAGTAAAAGGATTGCGTAATTTTTTGAAAGGAGGAAAGTTTTTTGTTTTTTTTTCTATTTTTTTTTCTATAAAAAAACACAAATCCATGCCCACAACAACAAAAAAAAAAAGCCTTGCTGAAAAATGTTATATTTCCGGTTAGCTCATCCAGAAACTATGTATTTTTCTCACTATTTCGGTTTTCCCGAGATCGCAAAAGGTCACGGGGAAAGAGCATACATAATAGAAAAATCCTCTCCCAGTTTCTAGTTTGCCGAGATTGCACACAGCACAGAGAAAAGAGCATACACAAAGAAGAGGGTATAGATTCGATAATAAAAAAATATATTATAAAACGAAATAAATAAAGAGATTAATAAATAAAACTGCAAAAAAATTCTTTATACATCTAAATCTAAAATGACATAACTTGGAGAACTAGAAACCTTTTCACATGAAATGAAAGGGGTTCCTCACTGTAAAATAGGCTCTTAACACAAAGGAGTAGTTCGCATGTGCCCAAAGTGGTAAGAAATAGTAGATCTGGAAAACAACAGTCACATGCAGTCAAACCAGCTTCGGATTTGGATCAACAATGAATGTGGTCCTCAAAACAACTCTGGTACCATGTAGGAATTTAAAGGGTAAGTTCCTTAGATTAAACACCAAAGGTCACCACTCTCAAACAGATCAAATATCAGTAGACCAATATTTTACGTCGTTAAAACCATGAAATGGGGAAAGAGTCCATAGCCTGAGCCATGACCACTTCATTCAATTTATTAATATAAAGAAATAAAATTTATAGAATCTCCTCTCATAAACGGTTACTGGACAAATGACCCTCCATGCTCTTTAAATAGAGATCATGAACCAATCGGATGTTAAGCCACGGTTCAAGTGTCGGTCATAGAGAGGAGAGAATGAACCGTCAGATCACTACATATCGTGACTGTCATATTATAAGTTACAAATGTACATATTAAAAAATCATACTTTACCTAACTATACACTAGGCTAAGTTATACTTAACTATTTCATATGTATTAGAATATCCTAACATTCCACCTTAAGAAAAACTTGGGATAGGATTGAAGGATTTACAAAGGTGACACAATAGGAGACTATTTCCTGTGTTGGAATATCCTAAAATCCCCCCTTAAGAATAACTTTTAATAGGATTGAAGGATTTACAAAGGTGACACTACGGGAGAGGAAGTAGGCATTAGAGCCTATCTGACACATAATAAAGCAACACACTTTACCTAAATCTACACTAGACCAATTTATACTTAACTATTTTCTATGAGTCAGAATATCCTAACAACTCCTCAAAATGTAGGTGGAGAAATCCGGTGTCATCCATGCTTATTTGGTTGGTTATGAGTCCCACATTCATACCTGGAATATAGAATGGGGATGATTGGTTGAAGAGAGATGTATTTTAGCCAGTCTATGGTTGATTGGAACATGGAAGTCCCAAACTTGGTTGACCTATCCATTAATTAATAAGAGTTCCTTCTCCTTGATATTTTATTTGCAAAAGTACTCATTTATATGTGGATTTTATGGTTTTTATATCCCTGTCATTTATGTTGTTTTTATTTTGGTTATCAGTATATTTTGTGACATTATTGATGTGTGGATCTCATCATGTTTTGATTTATAAATGAATGGAAAATAAATATATGAAATGATATATGATAATGCATCTAATGTGATAAGGTATTAATTCTTATTAGAGATTCTTAGATAACTATGACACATATACACTTAGATTTTTTGTTTTAACCTGTAGAATGCATATTTGTGACATGTTTGACAAAATTATTGTCATAGACACTAGGGGTCTAGTCAGTTATTTGTTCAATTATTTTCATTTGCATCATTTTTTCTATTTTACTTTTCATTTCAGAAAGTTTCATGGAGTTCATGGAAGTGGCCTGTGTCCTGGCCCTAAAAAGTCGCACAGAATCCAGGATTGAAGGCTCAGAACTAGCTCAGAATGATCCCAATCGCTTGCATGTCCTTACTATGAGAGCGACTGTAGGGTCCCATTTTCATGCATGCCCATGTCATGGGAGCGACTAAGGGTCTAGGTGAGTAAAATGTTAGGGTGTCTCAGGGGTTGATCACCTGGTAGGGTTGGTTAGCTTTGGAGGGTTCTCTAGCATGTGTAGAACTCCATATTGGTTTTGTTTTGTCAGTTCCACTTTCTTAACTATACATGGGGAGTTGAATCATATCATAGTAGCCTCTCATCACATTTTTACCCTAGTGGACTGGTTAACTTGGATAAATTTTGGAGGAGGGCGTTACATTTATGGTAGATATATTTATTAAATGATTTTTTTGGAACAATTCCAATGAAAATTATTGTAATTAGAGGAGCTCTATCTTGTTTTAGCATTTATTTAATTGGTGCTTTCAAATAAATTACTATGGTAAGGAAATTCCACATTGGGATATACTATCATGTATGGAGTTTTTAATCCATGTGAAAAGGATCATGCCAATGGAGGAAATAAATGATTTATATCTCTAGGAGAATTTTATTTGAAATGTATGGTCTTGCACCATGAATAAAGGAAAATACACATGCTTCTAAAGTGTCATAATTACCTTTTAAAATGACAGTTTTTTTAAATATCATATTACTAACATCTAATTTTATATGGTTTTTAATGTCTTTTTAGCATTTTCTTTCAAGCATATGTTAGAAGGAAAATGAGAAATTTAAGGGGAAAGTGTAATTTATATTTTGAGAGATATTATGTAAACTTAAATTTTTCCTTTGAGAGGTAAAATCAAAGTCTACACAGTTAAAATTGATGTAATCGAAGTAATTGAATACTTCGAAGATGGTAAGAGCATAGTATAAAATGAAAAATTTTGAAAAATTTGAGAAAAATTGTACTCAACTTATCAAAGAATTTATTAGGGCCAAGTAAAAATATCAGTAGAAGTCTTTTTCAAGCAAATATATGAGGGCCGGGGCCAAGATCTGATAGTTTTTTTGGGAGTGTGATGTGTTTTGTGTTCATCATATTATTTTCCTTGCATGGTACTTGCATGCATTCATGATTTCTTGCACATAATTTGCATTGAAAAAATCATTCACAATGTCAAAACTTATTAATTTATTTTATGATATTGAGAAACTTGAAGGTTCAATAACAATAAAACATGAAAATTCCATATGGAAAGTACCCTAATTTATAATGATTTTTGAAAATACATATGAAGTGGTGATGTAAAACCTAATAAATCTATTGATAATTATTCTCTAGCTAAGTAGGAAGTCAAAGATGAAAAATGTTTAACATTAATAAAATCCATCATAAATGAAAAAAAGTATGTACGTAAAGAGAATGCATTAGATGCTTATAGTAATTTAAAAATTTTAGATATATCTTTGATACACAACTTGAAACAAAATGGATGGATCTTCAATTAATTTTCCTTCAACGAAAAAATTCTGAAGGATGAGACATACTTTTTTTTCCAGAGGAAGAAGCGTAATTTTATCCAACCTATAAACAAGGAACAAAATTAAATTTTGTAGCCAGCATTAGGAATTCCATCATGTCCAACTTTAAGCTAATGCACAATAAATAAAAAAAATATAAAAAATACACAACTTTATCGGGGGTTAAGCGTGATAATAATCACTTAACTTCCATTTTTTTTCCTTTTCTTTTCTGATTTTTTTTTGTTGAGATAAAATATTAGTATTTCGAATTAATTTCCACCTTCCAGCACAATGTATTATTTTTCCAAATCAAAACTCTCAAATACATGGGTTCTTTTTATACCTTTATGGATATGGGTCACTATTACTGATTCCTCACCAACTCCTTCATCTACATGTGTGCCATGTTGTGCCTGAGCATCGACATTTGGTGTATTTTCCATGATCTCTTCTTCTTCATCCTCATAAATATCAGGTACTTTCCATCCCTTTGACTTGTAGACATGCTTATTTTTCTTATTTGTGGTATTTCTTATCTGTAGGCATGTGTTATACATGTGTCATATTTTGAAGTAGAATCATCTAAATTTTGTATTCGCATAATATAGAACTTGGGTCCACTAAAATTGTTCATGTTTTATATGAATAAAATAAGGTATCCCTTTACTAACTTTTATCTCAAAACAAAATCCAACAAATATAAAGAGACCTTTTTATGTTCCGTCAATGTCAATATTTTTGAAGTTTCTAAGAGTATTCCCAATATATTCTAGGACTTGATGGTGAAAAAAAAGAGAGAGGGAGGTTTGATTTTCTCACCCATATCAAAAATTTAGTAATAACCATGGTTGTAGGATCAAATTCTGGGAACAATGGGGTAATAAAGAGCCCAACTATACGCCCAAACCATGGCCCATTGTGTAGGAGTTACTCCCTAGCTTTTTGCATGTCAAAATGAACTATGAAGAAACCTTTGGAACATAAGTAAAGTTCATAATTTGTAGTACAAGAAGAATATACCCAATGATATGAGTCTTCATTTATCATCCATAAGCCATTAAATATCCATATTAATGTCATAGATTGTGTATGAAAAAAATCAAATTTTCCTCTAGGGGTTTAACATCCATTGCTGGTGCTTTTTATGCTTGTTAGACTATGCCAGGTCCTAACATATTTTGGATATTATCTCAATGAATTAAATCATTTACCTTCACTGCATTCTTGAACAAGACTGATCCATTTGTGTTGCTATAATCTATACTAGGGTTTTTTAGACTTGTATCTCAACCTTGCGGCCTCATATTTAATATTATAGTGGAATCCTCTACCACACCATAATCATTCACCTGGAAATAATCTTGGAGAAATTTCCCTCATATAACAAAATTTGAAGAATTTCTAGTATTCCCAAGTCATTTGAATTCTTTGCTTCAATTGTTCCACTATATCCAAGCCTCAAATCTAGAGGAAAAATGTATTCCCATTAAATGTTCTAAGGAAAATACAATATTTTTTTTCTCTATCTATATTTTATCTACATCTTGAGGTAAAATGTAGAAAGGAGACCCATAGGAGGGTGAATCTGCTTTGTGAGGTATATCTATCAGCAAAACTAGAAATCTAGGCCCCCCTTTCATGAAACACCATTGTCAAAAATTATTGGAGTAGTTTTCCTCTTGAACCTACTAAATCACAACCATCGATACACACTAGCCCACACATAGAGATATAAGACCAATTACATCTCATGACTAGATTGATATGCAACCACATTTCCTTTGGAATCTCACAACTCATTGCGTTTACCATTTTTGTTGATGAGATTTCCACAGGAGATGCACTTGAATATATCTCAAGGATTAAAAAAAATTAAAAGAAATTAGTAAAGTAGGATTTACTCCTATACAAGACAATTTTATGGAAACAATATTAATTTCAGGATTTCCATCCTCTTATAAACATTGTTTGGAGACTTTATAGTTGGCAGGAAATTTGGATAAGACATCATTTGATTAATTATGTAACATGTTAGCTCAACATGAGAAAACATCTGAAAAGAATAAAAAACTAGATGAAGATGTCTTCCTTATAGGTACAAGATCAAGCAAATAATCATTTGAAATTTCAAGAGGAAGAGGAACTTAGGTGAATAATAGAGGATGAGGAAATCAAAATCAATTTTCTTATAGAGGATGAGGCCAAGGGAATAGTCAAGAAAGAGAAAGTAATGATGGAAGAAGAAGCAATCATGGAAGAGAAAATATTCAAGCAAGAGGAAACAATCAAGAAAGAAAAAATAATTAAGGAATATGAAGAAGTAATTTTCCAAAAGGGTCAATTTTTTTATGAAGAATTCAATCAGTGAGTACTCCAATTCATAATTAGAAATATGGATGAAATTGTGACTTAAGTCAAGTTTTATGCATACATTGCAACATAATTGGTCATTATGAAGAAAAAAATTCTAACTCCAACTCATAATACATAAAAATTCAAGCAACCTTAAACTTCAAAAAAATATGGAAATGATCAAGAGGATGATAATTCTGAGTGTGTATTTAGTTCTCTTCAAAATATGGAATTAAAAATAACAAGTGGTGACTACGAATATGAATGGATATTGGACATAGGGGCCACTCAACACATGACATCCAAAAAAGACTTATTTCAGACATTTAAGGAATGTAAGCTCAAATCAATCTTATTGTCTAATGATGTCAAACATACCCCTAATGGAAAGGGTTCTGTGAAATATTTATCCTTAGAATTGGAGAGAGAATTATTTCAAATTTTTGATATGTACCAACATCCTTTAATTCATCAAGGAAAGCATGCATTCTATCTCAAGTTTTTTTTGTAATTGGCCTTATTCTTGTAGTTGGCTTGCCTCATCAACTACTTCATCATCTGGTTCCTTCATAGGTGTTTGCCTAAGCTTCTATTCCTCCTTTGGATGGATCTTTGGATGGAGTTCCCAACATGTGTATTTTTTATGTCCACCCTTTTTTGTAATGGTTGCAATGTTTTTTCTTCATCTAAGATTTCTTACCATTCTTTGGACGTAGCTCTATACGGATTTACCAACATGTGCCTTTCTCATGTCCACTCTTATTGAAATGGTTGCAATGGTTTTTCTTCATCTAATATTTATCACCTTTATTTTTTTCTTGATGTAGATAGAGGTCTTTATGTCATGTATCCTTCCTGGTCGATGTAACTTTCCTATACAATGCTATTCTTTTCAACACTTGAAAAAAAAATGGTTATTCAAACCACAAAATGTACATGGATTTCTATGGCATATACTTTTCTTTAATTTTCCAATTTTCTTACAATCAAAATTAAGATTAGAATAATTTTACCTTGAATGATTTTATTTGGTTCATATATGGTGAGGAGAACTTGACTTAGCTCATCCTCTAAAATGACAACCTCCATTTTGAGATAACCTGAAATCACGATTGTTTGGATGGTGTGATGTTATCTCATTTTTCACTAATTCAGACATGTTAATTTAAGACTCTCTTACTTATGTGGATTTTGAGCTTCTTTTATTGATGGCCTTGGAGGATGCTCCATCTTCCTATTTTGCACAACCTGGTCCTACATATCAAGGTAGTCCTACCACTCAAATGGGATTCACAATGTCTTGGCCATTAGTTCCAAGGAATTTCCATTCATATCCCATTTATTCATTATCTTTGAGCTAATTCCTATAGTTTCCTTTTCAAAACATCGAAAATCATTATCACAATATAACATGAAACTCAAGAATCACTAACACTATTTACCTCATTTTCTGATTCTCGATTGAGTGAGAATGGATTTTTGAAGCCTTCATTACATTGTAACTTTACCAAGGCCTCTTCCATGGTTTGTAATTTAATTTGAAATATTTTATTCTCCTCTTCTTATTATTTTAGAAATCTTCTCAACTCAACATTCTATACATCAATGCTCTGGTTTCTCTCCTTAAGCTCATGAAGTGATGCATTCTTCAATGCTTTTCCCATCTTTGATCCAACACCTAAAATCCCAACAATTATTATCTTTATCTCATCACCTGAATGAAAACATGTGTCTTTTTTCACTATAGAAACGTTTTACACTTCCCTTTGATACCAAAGCTCTTACGCTTTAACTCAAGATATAGTTTCCAACAGTGCTCATCATCATGCCTATATTTCCTGTAATGACTGAAAGAGGGTTTTAATTGATATTTATTTATTGTTGTTGAATTATTTGTGTGGTCTTATGATACATACCTTACCCTATTTTCAAGATGATTTTATTTCACAAATCATTCATCTATATTAGTGGGATTAAACAATAACAATGAGTTGCAAATATAATTGTGTAAAGCACCAACACATTTCATCAAATTTTATGGCGAGTTTAAATGAACATTCAATTTTGAGGCATGCTTCCTAAAATATTCTATGAAAATTTTCACACTTCGACCATTACCTATCTCAAATGTTGCCACCCCATCATGGTTTTTGTGTGTAACCAAATGGGTAAAATTTCCCTCTTATTGTAAATGTAAATTCAGACCACGTCGAAAGAAGTTTACCATTATGTTTTCTATACACTTTAACTTTTCTCTCCCACCACACAATGGTTGTGTATGCCAACTAAATATATGCTAACTTAATCTTCACCTCATCCTCCTTGATATATTGTACAACACAATTAACTTTGATATGTTTAATCCCATTGTTCAATTTTTTTGCATTAGCTTCTCCATTAAACATGAGAAAATAAAATTTTACATCTATTTTTAACAATGTATTTTTATAAACATCTTTCTAATAATAATTTGAATGATGAGAATGAGAGGAAGAAGAAGAAGAATTTGAACTTGAAGATGGAAATGGAGGCTCAAGGGGGTGTCCTCCAAATCCCCAGCTCACTTAAGAATTATCCTCTGTATTGGATTTATTCTTTTCCTTCTTTAACAATCTCTTTTGATAATATGAAAAAAAAAATTCTACCATACCTTCCATTTGATAGAAAATCTTCTAGAAAGGATTTAGATTCTCTATATGAATGTATTCATCCTCAATTTTATCTCTTCAAGTTGCATTCCCAATCTCAAGGTTCAAAGCATAAGTTTCCCTTCACCCTTTTTGAGCTTGTCCCTAATAAGAAGTCACACTCATAATTCACATCAAATAAGACTGCTCTAATACCAACATGATTCCAGATCTTTATTTAAATGAATTTAAAATGAATTAGATACATAACATGAAATAACTATATGTAGAGCATACATCGAGAATATAACACTTGAATAAAGGACAATATGGAAAATGCACTAGAACTTAACAATAGAGTTCACTGTGTGTGGGCTACATCTTTGATCTCTACTGAACTAAGTTGCCAATTTAGTAGCTTTTATTCAGTAAGGATCTTCTTTTTCGATACAAGGATTGAAGTCTCACTCGTGAAGCTATGTCTCACCTATAAAGAGATGTTCTCTGTAGACAATAATTAAGGAATGTATTGTAAGAAACAAGTGGCATAAAACATTATCCCTTTATTTAAGTTAAATGGGTTGGATACTCACATAAAGTGGAAAAAATTCTATTTGAATTTGTTGCTCAGACCCAAGCATATTTGCAAATGTATGCTCTCCCTTTTAGAAATATTGAAATGGGAAAATCAATAATAAATGAGACATACATTGGTTTTCATCCCAAAGCACTCAATCAGATGCTCAAAACTCAACAAACGTAGCACCAACAAGCTTGTATCATCATTATGCAACTTTTGGATGTAAACACAACCAAGTTCTAAAATGTGCATCTTTGTCTCTATATTCATGCAAGGAATTAATCACACATGTGGGATTCTTCCATCAAACCATAGATATGTTGCTCAGATCTAAATTTTGTTTCTACTAGTGGACTCATCTCGAAAAATCATGAAGAATTATTATGAATATCATATGATTTTTTCACTATCACTTTTGGGCCTCTTTGTGCTCAACTGACTTGAAAATCATGCCATACGGAATAGAATATTTCTAGAAATATAATCTACCTCGAGAATTATGCTCGTACTAGGCCATGGGCTACCTTCATCTGGTTTTGTGCTACCACACTATGCTACACCCCAAGTCACGAATAAACAAAGTATATATATAAATTTTGGAAAAACTTATCAGGAAGCTCATTAGGTGGATTGGTTAGTGGACTATTTATGATGACGTGGTTTGTGCGAGAGGTTCCATTGTCAAACCCAGGAGCCTCCACTTTTTGGTATATATATATATATATATATATATATATATATATATATATGATCTCATATAATTTCTTACAATATGAAACAAAACCATACATTGGATTTAATAACAAACCAAACCATACATAAAACTAGTCCATATAGGTTGGCACATGCTTTCAAAGACCACTTGGGATAGTTTTTGGTGCCATGTGACACAATATGATTGGGCCACATGGTGCCATTCCATTTGCACAATCATCTGCCACATCTTCACTACATCAACACCCTGTTAGCACATAGTCACATGCCACATTAGTGCTCAATCATCTACCAAATCAGTGCCCATTAAATTCCATGTCATATACTAGTTGTGTGGGTCACCATATTAAAAATGTCACGTAACCTCCCTCTAATGCTACATGGTACTTTGTGGTGTTTCGACATGGTATCTTTGTTAGCATATTTATTGTTTCATAAAAACCTCAAAATGCAATATCTTCCTCATACAAGATTTTTTTTACACAATTCAAATTGTGTTAGAATCAATTTATTGAGCTCTTCATGATGGCTATGTTTCCATAAAAGTTTGAACACTTTTATTTTTTAAGTCTCTTGGAGCCTCCTGCATCAATTCATGTTATAACGAGTTGTGAAGTCTAGTTATTTTAGTCTAGCTTGAACATATTCCTAGTTTCTATAATTTTCAAATGGAATTTATTTTTTTCATTGCTCATGAGTGTATAGATAAGATAGGGAAGTAAACTCATAGTGTTGAGAAATAGGTACAAATATGTCATTTATTTTTGTCTTATAAAGAATATGTATTAAGGTATCACATATCATGACATAAGTCTTCTTATATTTATTTTTTCATAGTTCTTTACAATACATGTGCACCAAATACATGGAAATATTCCAAATAATGTTCACACTAGAGAAAATGTAGGTGGCACAAGTCACATCCATGAGGTAAGAAAAAATATAAAACATTGGAAAAAATCTCACATATACTTTGGGTTTTCGTATTTTTGTTCCCTCTTTATCATTCTATTTAGATAATTAGAAATGTTAGTTTCCAATTAAAATCATGATTAATAGTGATAATTGTGCATGCTAGTGGTAACCAAGAAAAATTGAAATGTGAATGAGTATTTTCACCATATAAATTTTCTATTAGAGCAATTGTATACACATAAGGTTCCCTAAAATTAGTGATTAAATATCTCCCTTGATTTCCTAAATAACTCTTTTCCCATCACCCACCAACTATAGAGGATATTTTTAGTGCCATGTTATTCATAAAATTTCTCCACAAAACTATAGAACATGTGTATCTATAGTTTTGTAGCTTATAATACTTTTGTAAGTGAAGTGAAAGATAATATTGTATGCATCTAATTTTATCATTGGAAATGGTTCTATGTTCTATATTTCCATGAGTGATTACCCAATTAAGAGCCTTTGAAAAAGGAGTGTTTGGTGTTCTTGTTGTAATATAATCTAGGTGGTATGTTCTATATTGTTGAAGACTAGATCATTTACAACCCTCATCATGAATTCATTGTTATGAAGAAAATGCATTGAAAAAGATAAAAAAGTCAATAAATTACAGTCCAATTGAAGGAGAAAACTTACTTTTATAATAAGTTAATGGATAAGAGAATATAAATGTATCTAAAATTAGGTCCCCTTAGTGTGTGTGTGTGTTTAAGAAAAAAAGGGTAAAATTACAGTTAATGGTCTAACTAATCAAACTAATAACATTAGAAATATAACCCATTATCTAGGTAGATACATGGGTGATTATGCTTAACATGGATATTTATCTAGGGATTAACATGCCTCTCCCCTTCAAACAAGTTTTTTCCTTAGAACTAGAAAAAATATTGGTGTTTATGCATGAATAACACGTTATCGCATATTTCCTCTTCCATTGGTTAGTTATTCCATTTGATGAGGAACTTATTTATTGCTTGATTTCATGAGGATTGGATCCTTATTTCAGGGATTTTTTCTAGTTCTATTATGAATTTTCCTTCTTCATTAATTTATGGTAGAATGTTTTGGATTGAGATATTGTTACCATATAAATTTTTTAAACAAGAAACATGGAATATTAGATATACTCGTGGATATGGAGGAAATTCAAAATTTTAAGCCATAATTCTAATATTGTACAATACCTTATAGGTGACATAATACTTGGGTGCTAATTTATTTTCCTTTTTTTTTTCTTGAAGATATTTGTTTATATTGTTATAGCCTAAATAATAACCAATCCACCACTTCCAATTCCCTTTCACTTTGATGTCGATCTACTTATTGCTTCATTCTACTTTGTGATATAAGAAAGTTGTCCTTCAATAGTTTGAAAAATTCTTGTTGGTGCCCTATGTGGTGATCCATTGCTTGAACCTTTATATTGCATTTCAAGGGTGATGTCATGGATGCAGGATGATATCCATAAGGTTCTATAAATGGGGAAAATTTTGTGCAGTATGTTGTAATTCCATGTTAGGTCCCTATATTACTAGTATAGCCCCTTTTTGTTGATAGTGTAACCCCCTTATTGTTATTATTGTACCCTTGTGACCCCCATATTGTAATTATTAAACCCTTAAATTATTTTTGTTAGGTCAACTAGGATTACATTGTGGCCCCATGGATTCCTATATATAGAAAGGAATTTTTTAAATGTATATCATCCAAGAATTTTTCATTCATGTAATGTATTAGAGGTTTCCCCCTCAAATTGGCTTATTTATAAGGCATTGATATCTTTTTTCTTCTATTTTTGGAGCTGGCTTCACAACATTTGGTATCAGAGCTTTGAATTCTATGGTTTCGCTGCTCCAAACATGTCATCATGGAATTTTCTCTATAACTTGTTTTCTACGAAGGTTAAGATGCTAAAATTTTCAGAGTGTGAAGCCAAAATCTTGAGGAACATTGTCACAAAATTTTAGAGCTTGGTTCACAATATTTTCAGAGATATGATCTGTGGAAGGTAGGGCTTTTTGCAATCTCCTGAATTTCACTTGAAAAGGTCATCGCGGAATTTTTGTTATAATTTTTTTTCTACAAAGTTTTAGAAGCTAAAATTTGTAGAGCGCGAAGCTGAAATCCAGAGAAACATCATCGCAAAATTTCAGAGCTTGGTTCGCAATATTTTCAGAGATATGAGCTGTGGAAGTTAGGTCTTTTTCAAGCTCTCGAATTTCATCTCAAAGAGGTGATCATGGGATAATCTTCATAACTGTCTCTCTAAGCATCGAATTGGAATTCTATAAAACGTTACTGAAATTACATGGTATTTAGTTTCCTGTCTATAAATTTTAGACTCAAAGGATCAAACAGTGACACGTGGCAAGTCGTACAAGTTTTCTCTACTGAATTAGTCCATAATTAGGTCATTGTGGGAGATTGGACATAACTTTGCCTTGAAGAATCCAAATCAAGTCAAACCTGTGGCATTTGAAAGAAGCTTCAAAGGAATACTACAAGACCTAATTTCATATACTGAAGATCTGTAAGTATAGAGATAAGTCAATTTCAATATCTAGCTCCTCAAAAGAAAGTAAAAGGTGTGTATTTTTTTCCCCAAATTGCATAAGTCTTGCTTGAATAATCAAGTTGAAGTGATTCCAAGGGCATATTGTAGAATATATATTAGTAATGGATTCTAAAATTACCCCATTTATGGCACTTTATGGATATCATCCACCGTCAATCACATCATATTCAAGAGAAAATTCGAAGGTTCAAGCAGTGGAATATCACATCGAGCATCAACAAGAAGTTATCTAACTCTTAAAAGATAACGTGAATTTGGCATAAAATCGAATGGAACAACAAGCAGATCAACATCACAGTGAGAGAATTTTTGATGTAGGAGAGTGGGTATTTTTATGGCTACAACCATACAAACAAATGTCCCTCAAGCAAGCTAATAAGGATAATAAATTATTGTCAAAGTACTATGGTCCTTACAAGGTGTTGAAAAATATTGGTACAATGGCATACAAATTGTAGCTTCCCACTTCTTCACGAGTGCATCCAATTTTCCATGTTTCATGCCTAAAGAAGGTTATAGGTGAAAATATTCCAGTTCAAACAATATTTATAGAACTTGATGAGGAAGGAGAATTCATATTGGAACTTGAAGTGGTCACGAAAACAAGAACTTGAGAGCTACAAAATCGATCAATTTCAGAGTATGTCATCAGGTGGAACCCCCTTATTGTTATTATTTTACCCCTGTAACCCCCATATTGTTATTATTGTGCCCTTAAATTATTATTGTTAGGTCAGCTAGGATTACATTGTGTCCCCATGGATTCCTATATATAGAAAGGAGGTTTTGTAATTTGTATCATCCTATAATTGTTCATTCATGTAATGTATTGAATGTTTCCCACTTGAAGTGGCTTATTTCTAAGGTGTTGATATCTCTTTTCTTCTATTTTTGGAGCTGTTTCACAACATTCCATTTTTCCAAGGAAAATATCTTGAAACAATTTTTTTTTTTATCAAATTCAAAGCATTGATAAATCCTTTTAAAAATTAATTCACAAATTTTATTTTCCCCATTGAATTGAGGATGGTAATATGAATTCTGATCCAGTTGACTTCCCAAACAAGAAAATAATTTAGTTTTAAATTTTTCGTGAAAATTGGATCTCTATCACTTAAAATAATTTTGGGAATTCCATATAGCTTTTGAACTATTTCCATGAATTATTTTGTTATTATTTCTTCTTTAAAGCATAAGAAGAGAGAAAAAATAGGCATACTTTTTCGGTCGATCCACTACTACCATGATGAAATTATTTCCTTCAAATTTGGGTAAACCTATAACAAAATGCATTGAAATTTCTTCCTAACATAGGCTTGATATAGCTTATGGTTGTAGGAGACTTTGTGTCACTTGATTTTATCTCCCTTATTATGTTGAAAAACCATGCATTTAGCCAAAACGTTTTGAAAATCAATTTTATGACCTAAAAACACCTTCTTGATACTATTGTAACCCTTCAATATCCATAAATTTCCTCTTGTAGGAGAAGTGTGTAATTAAAAAAGAACCTTATGTTTGATTTAGGAATTATTACATAAATATAGTTGTTTTTGATACCACAATAAATAATTTTACCACACAAATTTATGTAATGAAATTGGGTCCTATTTTAGTTATTACATGATCTTACTTCCTCCACCTAGCCAAGATAGAAAATAGAAAAAGCACATCATAAACCATTTTATTCTTCTTATTCTCTTGAAACCACATCTACGAAGACATTGTTGGTGGGTCCAACCCTCCTTACAATCCTCGGATTAACTATTGATTGGGTTTGCAATATGAATTATTATATTAATGATGCTTAAGGTGATTAAACAAGTGATTAAGGTTTTGATTTTTCTTTGATTATAATGGTACGTGGAGATATTTTGTTAATTTTGGTTTTAATTTCTCGTACCACGGGTTGATTATATGTGAGACACCTGTCTCGTTTTTTATCTGTGTTCCTCCCACCTTTGGTAACTGTGTTTAGCCCTAATCACTTGGTAACTTTGCTCATTTAATTTTCTTTTCTCCTATCTGTGAACTTCGCTCATCTCATTTACATTTCTCCTATATGTGTTTGTGTCTTGGCCTCTGGTTCATTGGCGATTCTGGTCTGTGCGGTTAAACTCTATTTCTCTGCAGAGAGAATTCTGGTAGAGGTGTTGCAGCTAGCATGGGATTCTTCACTTGATTTTAGCTGAATTCATATTCCTTCAGGTAAACTATTGTTCAATGTTTCTCTTCTGCATTTACTTGTCTTAATAGACGAAGGTTTTTTCTCCTTTGTGAGTAGGGACCCTTGCTGGTGAGCGGCCGTCGGTTGCCTTGGGCTGACTGTGTCTCTGCCTCTCAGGTAAGCTCCAAATCCGTGCTCTCTGCAAGTTCTTTAGATATGAATTGTTATTTATTTAACTAACTTTGCTCTGTGGCTTTGTAGGTTTCCTTCCAGGTGCTTCAAGGGTAGACTTGGAACCCTGTCGTGACCATTGTGGCTACCCCTGAATGGGTAGGGTCTGCTCCTCTCTTTTGTGTTATAACTGGTTAGAGTGAATGGGTTTGAACCCTGGGCTCTGTCTGCCGTATGGTCTTCTCCATCGACTTATTGGTTTTCTTGCATTACTGTAGGTTTCCACTGTTTGTGAACTCGATCTCTGTCATTTTTGCAGTCAAATCTCTCTCTGAATTTTGTCAAGGTTTAACTAGGGTTTCATCATGTCATGAGGTCTCGTATTTTTTTGAGTGTGGAATACAGTTCCTCCGTCAAACAATGTAATTGATATTTATATATGTATACTATTTTGGGGTTGTAATAATGTTATTTGATACAGTGACTCATTTATCTTTTGAATAGAAAGATTAAAGTTTGTAAAATTTCAGGAATACCTGGTATGTGTTGTGCTGCTCTACTATTATGAATAGGAGACAATGGTTGTCTTAAACCCTCTATGGTTGCCCACTGCAATTTCTTTGGTTGAATGTAGATGCCTATATGCTTTAGCTTCGATTTCTATTTCGTCTGTAGTCTAATATGGCGGTGCCCTTCTATTCATATCCTTGATGTTCATAGAATGTCTGTGAAAGAGAAAATAAAAGCTTGCTACCTGTCCACAATTATTTTTACACTTGTATTCAATTGTTAATGCACATGGAATGAATTTAGATAAGCTAAAAATGGACTCGGATGCTGTCAATCTCCTATATGCAATTTATTTCTCTATTACGATGGAAAATCAACTCTTACAAAATATTTTCTCTTCTCTTTTGTACTACTGTATGAAATAGTTTTGTTTTGAAACTGCCAACGGTTAGATATAGTTACATTCTTAACTTTTCTTTTAATTTATGAAATGAATTCTAAATAATAACTAAAATAAACTTTCAAATGAAATTACAAAACATAAATAACTATTAGGCCCTAAATGATAGAATCTCTAGAAAAATAAAATAAACTGTGGTGCAATTACCCGTCAACCAATCAACATGTAACCTGTAAGACAAACACCTATTTTTCTGTTTACCTTGAGCTGGATGTGTTTTCTTTTTTTAATAGATAGTTTCAATGCATTAGCTAGCATTATTGTAGCCTATTTTTGTTTCTCTTATGAATGCAATCATTGCTACAATAATAAACTCACATTGTCATGATCTATTTTTACTTTTCAATGTATTTTTATTAGACAAGGATATCAATTTTTAATTGCATATAGTATTCCCAAATTTTTTTTTTCATAAATTGGTTTGAATAAGTTCTTTATTTTAGGTTGGATACTTTCAAAGGCCATGTGATTTCCTTCTTATATTAAAATTTCTTCAATTCGATGACGTAAGTTATCACACTCTACAATATTTTTTTTATGAACTTAGGTGTGTCTAGGACATGAGTCACACACATAGCCTCCTTATGTTTTTCAAAGGCCTTGGTTTCTTCGCAAGTCCAAGAAAATGTTTCGATATTTAATAACATTGTTAGAAGTGTTGCTATTCTACCATAGTTATTGACATAGCTGCAATAATATGATGTCAATCCTAAGAATCCCATTAGTTTATTTAAGGTTCTTCGGATTGGCCATTCCATAATAGATTTTTTTTTCTAGTGTACAGTTTGACACTTTCATGAGATAAAATATGAACCAAATATTCCATTTCTTGAAATGAAAAGGAACACTTGGAAGTATTTTCATATATATATTTTTTCTCTTCCAATAGTTTTAAAATCCTATGATAATATTGTAAATTATCTTCCCAATATTTTCTATAGATTAGTATGTTATAAAAAAATATGAACACAAGTTTTCTGAGGAAGGGTTTGTAAATAAATTTCATTAATCCTTGGAATGTTGAGGGTTCATTACTAAATCCAAATGTGATTTTAATGGAGGATGTTAGTAATGGTCATCTAATTCCCCTTTCATATTTTAAACATGGTTGCTTCTTATGTGCTTAAGGGTTCAAGTTATCTTGAAATTCATTGAGTCTCATGTGATTTTTTCATGTTAATTTAGTGAGAAATTTAACATAAAAACAAGAGCTTACCAACAAAAAATAAATTACATAACATCACCATACATAACATTAGCACAGGTATTTGATGAAGGCGTTCACCCCTCCTGGGCTACATCTCCTCGGTCCAGCTTCAATGGCTTGGGCCTCTATATTATGATCAAATTTTAAAATTGACCTATTTACAATGCTCTTTTTCTCCTCTAACCTTCTCCAATGAACTCAGAATAACCAAGAATAGCTAGCTAGCCTCTTCTTTCTCTTTAATTGTTCTTTAGGTGAAGCATATATGGCTTAACCCTCTGGTGGTCCTAGGTATCCTTAAAGTTCAATATTGAAAATCCTCATCTAGAAGTGCTCCATTGTTTATCAAACATAAAAAATTTAGTCCATAATACCCAAAAATGGTAATATAGCCTCTTTCTGAGACTCATTTGGTCGAAAACATCCTTAGTTATGACTTCTGCCAGTTTCACCTAGAAAACCTCTGCTAAATTTGGCAAACTAGAGCTAACTCCATTTAAACTTGCACTGCCATCATTTTAGTCGAAATCTGCCAAAATATATCCATTATTTTTAATTAAATTGGTTATCTCTTATTAATCACGGTTATCCACTATCCCACGCTTATCCTTAATTTCAGATTATTATGTTTAATGAAGTATTAGTGGTAATTTAATGATCGTTTAAGATTTAACTAAACTCATCTTAGCTTCGTGATTAACGAGGCTCCACCTGTGGTAACTGCCACATGGTCCTGTGCATTGGGGATGGCCCCATGGGGATGGAACCCATTTGACTCCACCATTTCATAATGGAAAGTTTAAATACAAGTCTTGAGCCATATAGGTTAAGACTCATGGTGTGACATGGTGGTATGCGTTGTGCATGTTGTTGGGGAGGTCATGGGTTCGAACCCTGAACTCCTCCTGGTCCTTAAACAAAAATTTTCTCCACTATTGGGGAGCCATGTGGCAGCCCCAGGCCGAGCCACATGTCCTCTTCCCACTAGACCATCACCAACCCAGTCATAAATTTCTAACCAACAACCATTTCAGACCAAAAAAATGATACCAAGTGGTAGCCTACCATTTGACGCAAAATAAATTGACCAATCCTTCATCAGCCTAATCAGTTGCCATGTCACTAGTATAGGTTGCTAACTAGGCTCCTTGTCTGAACGTTTTTTTTGAAAATTTGTGTGTTTGTGCAAATGAACAGATCACGTTTTTGGGAGCATACGAATTCCATTTCATGTGAAATGAAGTGTGCCAGAATGAGGATGTCGAACACTATGCAGTTTTTTAGAATCCACGTCATTATGAGAACTTTGATTTTTAGGATAAAATTTGAACTCATCATCAGACCTCCCAACTGAAATATTTTGGTCTCCAAAATAACACTTCTAGTTATAAAATTCAAGAACTCAAAACACAGAAATATCCCAAAACTCAATTACAATGTAAAAATTTCAATTGGTGCCCTTTAGGTCCCAATCAAGATACTTAACTTATTCCTCATGAAGAGTTGTAATCCTGTTAAGAATTGAGCCATAATTATTATCATTGTTGCATGAAAAACACTAACTGGTGGAATATGAATATTCTCTTAAAAATCAGCTTTATATAGCTCCAAATAATAGTTCATTTTGAAGCGTCCTGGAAATCAGAAACAAATCAACTTCCTTTGGCGTCTTCAAACTGAGCTTGTAGATATAAGTAGTTTTCTGCAAAAAATTTCATGATGTTTGGCTTTGCCTACATAACATAGTTATATTTAAACAATCAAGATTCATTCACACAAGTTTCAACATGAATACTTGTATCGTTGAATATGAGACAACTAGTAGACAATTGATGAACAACAATATTTACATTCAAAAAGTCCATACACATGTGGACTATAAAGCCAAACTTATCATGAAAATTCTCTATAAAAAACAATGTTGCATTTGAAAGGATTTATTTATTCATATCACATTTTATAATGGTCCAACTATGGGACATGCAACTGCTGTAAAACATAATTTACAAATTCAATTGGAAAAATAGTCTGCCCACTTTTTACGCAACCAGTAAGTTAACCCTATATTTTTTATTTCACTTTTTCTAAAGCTCCATCAAGTATGGCTGCACCTTGTGCCAATTTTTCCATGGTTTCTTCCTCTTCATGTGCATGCACAAAAAAGATGAATATGTGTATGTAATTTCCAACATTTTGCAACCCAATGTTCACTAATTTTGCAATGAGTACAAGAGTTTCTTTGAGCTCCTCTTGTCTCACATGCCTGTGACTTTGGATTATATTTTCCCTTCTCGAGTTTATTTCCAATAGCCATGTACATCCTTTTGAGAATTGCTTCCTTCATTTCGCACTTATCTACACTATGGTTAGATGAAGGGGAAAATGTACATGGAGATACATTCTTCAATAAGTTGTTCAAATGTTCATTTTGGTACTCATATTGAAAAACATTTGATACAAAAAGATGATTATACCTATTTTTCTTGTTCTTGGACCTGATCTTCTTGCATGAAGAATTTGCATGGTGAGTAGGGCTTTCATGGTCACAAAAAATTGATTTCTTATCTTCCTCATCTTCCCCATATCTCTCTAGAGATGCCTTCAATTCTTTATTATATTTGAAGAATCAATAAGGTACTAGTTCCAGATACAAAGTACAACACCTTGCCTCCTCATGTCATCTTTTGTGACAAAAGCTACATGATACATAATAGCTATCATTAGAATACCATTCTTTTGTTGCAACATAACCCAAGCCTTCATACATAGGTCTCTCTTTGGCTTCAATTGGGTTCTTGATTCCTTGTTGGTTCACAGCAAGACCTCCTCCCTTGTAACCCATCTTGTACAAGAGGTTGAACACAATTCCATTACCATACTTCTAAAAAGCTACAAAAGAACTATCTTCAACACCTTTATGAAAATAATAAGTATGAAATTTCTTACTAATAGTTCCACCTTTTGTTTGAGGGGAAAATATGCTTGTAAAATCCCTTTTGATCTTGGAGGTGTTCACTTGGACTCTTTGGTTTTCTTCCATCAAATCCCAAAACATAGGTACTTATTGAACCTCATCCTCCACATCATGTGGGAAAAAGGTACATACTTGTACATCATATTTCTCTAAAGAAAAATATACCCATGCATGTTGCATGAAATTTGTAGAAAAAACATGGAGTTTTTGGAGAAGATGGTGGCTTGACACCATTGTTTTCTCCTTCTTCCTTTGAATAAAATTCTACACTTGGATGTGGCGTAGAGCTTTAACCATGTAGCTTGGTGGGCCTCTCTTAATAGAGGACCTTTAACATAGATAACATGTATATAAAATCATTTCTGTAAGCTTTTACATCTTTTGACATCTTGGTAGACTATCCTCCTTGAAACATTTTTTTTTTTAATCCTCAAGCTCGAACTTTGAAAAAGATTGGGTGGTAGAGACTTACTCTCCTTTCCAAAATATTTTCTTCTCACTTGAGCTTCAAAACACACCACTTGCACAAATCAACAGAAGCTAACAATAAACATGTAGCTCTGATAGAAAAAATGAACTAAATGGAGGATTTTAGTAATGCTCAACTAACTCTTGATGCAGGAGCATCAGGATTTAGCCATCAATGTGTTTGTGTGTTCACATGTTGTGGCTAACAAGAGATGAAAAAAATGATTATTAATATTTATTAATATTTAATTGTGAAAAGTTTGTTTGTTTTGATTCCTAAATTAAATAGGAATACAAATGGAAAATTGGCTCTCCCTACGAGGAGATCAAGTCAAGTAGATTAGATCATTAAGAGAGGATAGATTTAGGTTGTTAGAGTGGTTCAGTGGAGAGCTAATAAAAGACAAGAGAACCACTTTCGGGGATATATAAGCGTGAATAGGAGAGTGTGAATAGAGTGTGAGGTGTGGAATAGGTGTGAGTGAAGTGTAAATAGAGAGAGTGAACAGAGCGAAGAAGAAATGTAATAATCTAGCCATAAAGGGAAAGAATATGTGTATTGTCATTACTGTTAATTCAAGGTATGTTTGTATTCTAATTCGACTGTCTTTTTTACACTATAAATTTTTATTTCTCTCTTGGATTATGGATATCGCATCACACACAGTGGGGTTTCCATGTAATATTTTTATGTGAAATTATAGATTCAAGTCAAGCTTGCAAAGTTGGGATATAGAATTTCGCAATGATTTCAGCATTGATTGCATATCGCATCTGGAGAAGGGTCGATTGGACATGTGAGCAAAGAAGATATAGTGAGGACCCTTAGATCTGGGCATAGATCAATGGTGGAAATTAAATCGCAGTCCTAGTGGAATATCGCTACATCGCTATTGGAGATTTTATGTTTATTACTAAGTTATCCGAAGTTATATGTTTTAAGTTGCAATGCGATAAGGATTGGAGCTTGTGATGTGATGTGATCGCCTTAATATGAGGATATATTTGCGACAGTAGGATTTTATGATAACATTATAATTGCGATCACAGTCGTGTGAAAAGGAATGTAATTAAGCTCCGTGGGCCCATAAACCACAGGTATATGCGTATTGTGAAAGTTTGCAGTCTTGCTACATCATTTGGTATCAGAGCAGAAACTAGGTTCTGTTCTCAAGGATTTTAGAAAATATTACACCCAAGAGAGGAGCTAGCATAGGTTGGGGAAGACCTGTAGCCAATGCAATCTTTCTAGAAGAGATTTGACACCTTTGTACAAGCATTGAGACAATGGAGACTTCTCAGAGGAGAGCACCTAAAGAAGGGAATATCAGCACATCAAAGGAATCTTCTGAGGAAGAAGAAGAAGAAAGTGAGGCAACTAAATTTTTCAAGATATCCGCAAAGGCTAGTAGAAAACCAAATGTGGAAATACCTTTGTATGATGGGAACCTTAATGTGGAAGAACCCATGGATTGGATCAGTTCATTAGACAAGTATTTTGAATATGAGAGGGTCGATGATAAAAAGAAGGTGAAATTTGCAGCTACCATATTAAAGGGCCATGCAACCACGTGGTGGGATGAGCTACAATTATCAAACGAGAGAAAGGGAAATCTCAAGATCAATCAGTCGGACAAAATGGTGACTAAATTTAAATGTAAATTAATGTCAAGATATTATCAGTTAAGTCTTTTCAGAAAATTACAAAACTTGAGGTAGAAAGGAATGACTGTGAAGGAGTACACGGAGGAGTTTTACAAGCTCAACATTAGAGAAGGACATGTTGGAGATTATATGGAGAAAGTAGCCAGATTAGTAAATGGTTTAAGGTATGACATATAGGATAAAATAATTTTTTTCATTCTGAATACAATTTATGATGCCTACCAAGGAGCTTTGAAAACAAAGGAAAAAATGTTGAGGAAACAAAGTCAGAGGAATAGAGGTAAAAGTTGGGCAAGAAGAAGAGGAACTTTTAGATCAACATTCCAGCAATCTCAAAATGAAGGAGGAAGTTCGAGTAGTAGACTGCCACAGAGAGAAGAATTTGGTAGAGGAATATTTTCACCCAGAGGTAGAGGTCAATGAAGATAAATTCAGTGTTACACATGTGGAGAATGGGGACACGGATCATTGGAATGTCTGCATAACAAACTAGCAAATCAGCGGAATGTGAATGTAGTTGAGGCAAAGGAAGAAAATTCTGAAGTCACGATAAAAGAAGAGTACCTGAGGCAAGAGAGTATTTATTGCTAAAAAGAGTACTGCTTAAGGCACAAAAGGAAGCAAATGTGCCAGCACAAAGGAGGAGCTTATTTAGGACTACGTGCAAATCAAAATAAAAATGTTGCAAAATTGTGATTGACGGTGGAAGCATTGATAATCTTGTGTCCATAGAGATGGTTGATAAATTGGGGTTGATTAAGATGGTACACCGTACTCCCTATAGATTTTCGTGGCTACAGAAGGGACATCATATTTTAGTGACAAAATTGTGCAAAGTAAAGATATAGATCGGTAGATATAAGGATGTCATATTATGTGGTGTGATGCTAATGGACGTGTTCCATGTATTGTTGGGAAGGCTTTGGTAATTTGACAGAAAAAACATTCATGATGGTAGAAGGAACACCTATACCATAGGGAAGGATTGAAAGAAACACACATTGCTACCTCTGAAGGATGAAGCAGACAAAGGATTAGCTGGGAATAATGTTATTCTCATTAGTGGAAAGGAATTGCTGCAAGAAATCAAGAAGGAGAAAGAATTGCATTTTGTTGTTGTGGGTAAACCCGAGGTAATTCTGATTTCTACTAATTTAGAAAATATTCCTGTGGAAATTAAAAAATTGTTAGATTATTATGTTAACATATTTGTTGATGAATTACCAAGTGAATTTCCACCAGTCAAAAGTAGAAGTATCAGTCATCACACAGATTTAATACTTGGTGAAAGTTTAACAAACGAAGCAGCATATAGAATGACCCCTCGGGAGAATGAAGAAGTTGGAAGATAGGTAAATGAGTTGTTGGATAAAGGACTAATCAAAGAAATTCTTAGCCCATGTGTAGTACCAACTGTGCTTAGTCCAAAGAAAGGAGGTGAGTGGCACATGTGTACTGATTCCAAAGCCATAAAATAGATCACTATCAGTCAGAGTAAGGAAGACAATTTGGAGCATGTCAAGCTGGTGTTAAATAATTTTCAAAAGGATAAGCTGCTTATAAATTCAAAGAAGTGTAGTTTTCTAAAGAAGGAGCTCATTTACTTGGGATTTATAGTCTCAGAATAAGGCTATAAGATGGACCCAGAAAAGATCCAGGTAATACTAGATTGGCCAACTCCGAGAAGTGTATTTGAGCTAAGGAGTTTTCATGGTCTTGCATGTTTTTACAGAAAGTTTATAAGAGGTTTTAATCATATCTGTGAACCAATAATTGAAACAATAAAGGAGAACAAACAACCATTTAAGTGGACCAAAGCAAAAAATTAGAAATTCAAGTTGTTGAAAAAGAAGATCAATGAAAGACCTGTTTTGGCCCTGCCAAATTTTGATAAAATATTCCAAGTTGAAACTGATGCTAGTGGGATAGAAATTGGAGCTGTCTTGAGTGAACAGTAGAGACCGATAACTTATTTTAGTGAAAATTTAAATGAGGCCTATAGGAAGTATTCATCCTATGATAAGGAGTTCTATGTTATTGTGCAGGCTTTGAAGAAATGGAGGCATTATTTATTGCCCAAAGAATTTTTGTTGTATTATAATAACCATGCACTGTAGTTCATAAATAATCAGCCGAAGTTGAGCCAAAATCATGCTAAGTGGGCATATTTTTTGTAGAGTTTTACCTTTGTAATAAAAAAAGAAGTGGTAAGTCAAATAAAGTTGTTGATGCTTTGAGCAGAGTAAATCTGGTTATGTAGGAATTGAAGATTGGCATTTTGGGGTTTGAAGAGATGATTGCTATGTATAAGGAAGACACATATTTTAAAGAAATATATACAACTATTAAAAATATTGTGAATCATAATTGAACCCAGTGGTTGGACTATTTGATTCAAGGAGGATTGTTGTTCAAGAACAATAAACTGTGTATTCCTCAGTGCTCCATGAGGGAAAATTTGATTAAGGAAAAACATAGTGGAGGAATGTCTAGACACTTTGGACAGGATAAAACATTTGATCAAGTAAGTGTTTTTTATTATTGGCCAAATATGCAAGCTGATATCAAATATCTTGTTGAGAAGTTCAGGATTTGTCAACATGCCAAAGAAAGAAGCCAAAACACTGGGTTATATCAACTATTGCCAATACCCAATAAACCTTGGGATGTTGTCAACATGGATTTTGATTTGGGTTTGCCAAAAACTCAAAGAGGACATGATTCTATCTATGTTGTCATATATAGGTTTTCTAAAATGACTCATTCTATTTTTTGTAATAAAAATAATGATGCAACTCACATTTTTAATTTTCTTTCTTTGAAATTAAATATTACATGGACTCCCTGTGAGTATTTTTTTAGACAAGGATACAAAGTTCGTAGGACACTTCTGGAGGAATATATGGAGGAAGCTACATACAAACCATAGTTTCAGTTCATACTGTCATCCTCATATGAACGGACAAAATTAAGTGGTGAACAAGAGCTTGGGAAAAATATTAAGGAGTTTGGTTTACAAAAATCCAAAGCAATGGAACTTACAACTTGCTAAAGTTGAATTTTCCTATAATGATACTCCTAACCAGAGTAATCGAATGAGTCCATTTCATATTATTTTTGGGATGAATCTAAGAGGTGTGTATGAACTTAGAGATTTTGGAAAACAAGATATAAGGAGTGCAAAGGCTAAAGAATTTGCAGAACATATACAAAAGTTGCAGGAAAATGTCAAGCAGAGATTACAGAAAAACACCCAAAAATATAAACAAAAGGCTGAAATGAAGAGGACTAAAAGGGAGTTTCAAGTAGATGATTTATTCATGGTTTATCTGAGGAAGGAAATTTTTCCAGTTAGGACCTATAACAAACTGAAAATGAAAAATATAGGGCCATGTAGAATTTTGAGGAAGTTTTCCTCAAATGCATATGAGATTGAGTTACCAGAAGGAGTTGGGATATCACCTGTCTATAATGTTTCAAATTTGTACCCATACAAAGAGATAGAGGAATAAATACAAGAAGAACCTACAAAAGAGGAGGAACAGACTCTAAATTGGAAGTAACAAATGCCAAAGACAATAAAGAGAAAGGCGAAGACATTCTGGAGAAAAGAGAAACAAAAAAGACCAGAGGAGAAACCTATTATTAGTATCTAGTAAAATGGAAGGTACAACCAACGGAAGATGCCAGTTGGGTGAGAACAAGAGAGTATAGAAGTTTAATGCAGATCCTGAAACCTTGATGGATCAATATTTTATTCCCCAGAAGTTTGATGCAGGAGCATCTGGATTTAGCCATCAATGTTATTTTATGTTCACATGTTGTGAATAACAAGTGGTGAAAAAAATTTATTATTAATATTTTATTAAGATTTAATTGTGAGAAGTTAGTTTGTTTTGATTCCTAAATTAAATAGGAATAAAAATGGCAAATTGGTTCTCTCTATGAGGATATCAAGTGAACTAGATTAGATCATTAAGATAGGATATAATTAGGTTGTTAAAGTGGTTCAATGGAGAGCTCATAAAATACAAGAGAACTACTTTCAGGGATATATATAAGCGTGAGTAGGAGAGTGTGAAAAGAGTGTCAGGTGTGGAATAGGTGTGAGTGAAGTGTAAACAGAGAGAGTGAATGGAGCGAAGAAGAAATGTGATAATCTAGCCATCAAGGGAAAGACTCTGTGTATTGTCATTACTGTTAATTATAAGTATGTTTGTATTTTAATTCGACTATATATTTTAAACTCTCACTTTTTATTTCTCTATTGGAGTATGGATATCGCATCGCACATAATGAGGTTTCCATTTAATGTGTTTATGTGAAATTATAGGTTCGATTCAAGCTTGCGAAGTTGCAATATAGACTTTCACAACGATTTTTGCATTGATCTCATATCGCATCTGGACAAGGGTTGGTTAGACGTGTGAGCAACGAAGATATAATGAGGACCGTTAGATCTAGGCATAAATCAATGGTGGATATTAAATTGCAGCCCCAGTGGAATATTGCTACATCGCTATCGGTGATTTTTATGTTTATTGATAAGTTATCGCAAGTTATATGTTTTAAGTTTAGATGTGATAAGGATTGGAGGTTTTGATGCGACGCAATTGCATATCATATTAATACGAGGATATATTTGCAATGGTGCGATTTTGGGATAACCTTATAACTACGATCACAATCGTGCGAAAAAGAATCTAATTAAGATGTGTGGGCCCATAAACCACAAGGTCGCGCATATTGAGAAAATTCGTAGTCTTTCTGCATCAATTCCTCTTTCCAATTTTAAACATGTTTGCTTCTTATGTTTTTAAGGGTTGAACTTATCTTGCAATTCATTCAGTCTCATTAGTGTTTTTCATGTCAATTTAGTGAGCAATTTAACATAAAAACAAGAGCTGAAAAACATCAAATAAAATATAGAAAATCACCATATATAACATTGACATAGGTATTTGACAAAGGAGCTCACCCCTCCTGGGTTAGATCTACGTGGTCAAGCTCCCATGGCTTGGGCCTCTATATTATGCTCAAATTTTCAAATTGGCATATTAGCAATGCTCTTTTTCTCCTATAAGCAGCTCCAATGAACTCAGAATGGCCAAGAATGGTAATCTAACTTCTTCTTGCTCTTCAATTGGTCTTCAGGCGAAGCAGACACAGCCTAACCCTCTGGTGGCCCTATGCATCGTTAAATTTCAAGCTTGAAAAATCCCATCTATAACTACTCCATTGCTTCTAAGACTCGCACCATTGAGTCTAGAATACCCAAAAAAGGTAATCTAGCATCTTTCTGAGACGAATTTGGTTGAAAACTACCTTAGTTATGACTTCTCTCAGTTTTACCTAGAAAACCTATGCTAAATTTGGAAAACTGGCACTAACTGCAGTTAATGTAGTACTTTCGTTGTTTTAGTCAAACTTTTCCAAACTAATCTCCATTATTTGAATTAATGTGGTTAGCGCTAATTAAGCGCGACCAATAACTCGATGCTTAACCTTAATTTCATATAACCATGTTTAATGAAGGATTAGTGGTAATTTAATGACAGTTTAAGATTTAACTAAACTCCTCTTAAATCTGTGATTAATGGGGCTCTACTAGTGGTCACCTTTGCCTGGTCCTGTGCATTGGGGTTGGCCCCCATTTCGCTCTGTCATTTCATATTTCAAATTTTATATACGAGTCTTAAGCCATATAGGTTAAGACTCACGGTGTGGCGTGGCAGTTTGCGTTGCGCGTGTTTTTGGGGAGGTCGCAGGGTCAAGCCCTAACCTCTGCTCGGTCCTTAAGCAAAAAATTTCTCCACTCTTGGGGGGCCACGTGGCAGCCCCAAGTCGAGCCATGTTTCCTCTTCCCATTGGACCATCACTAACCCAATCATAAATTGCACCATTTCAGATCAACCAAATGATGCTAAGTGGTAGCCTACCATTCAATGAAGAAGAAATTGACCAATCCTTGACCAACCTAGTCAGCTTCCATGTCAGCAGTAGGGACTGCTGGCTGGCTCCTGTCTGACCTTTTTTTTGAAATTTTGCTATTTGTGAAAATTAATAGATATCGTTTTCAGGAGCATACAGAGTCCATTTCGGGTGAACCGAAGTGCACCAGAATTAAAATTTTGAGCGCTATGTGGTCATACAGGTATCGTATCATTCTGAGAAACTTGATTTTTGAGCTAAAATTTGAGCTCATGATCAAAATGACAACCTACAACTCATAGTTACCTTCATGTGCTTTGAAGGCTTTTTTTAGAATGTCTTCTTACCTAATTTTGATATGATGATATCCTTGATGGATATACAACTTAGTAAATAAAATTGCCCCATGTAATTCACATAATAACTCATTAATTACAGGAATATGAAACTTATTTTTTATGGTCATTTTGTTAAGTCATCTTTAATTTCTACAGACACAAATGATGGATCATCCTTGTTTATAACCACCATTATTGATGAATATAAATCTCTTTTCTTAGGTTAAGTGATGTTGACCTCTAACATTTATTGAATCATACACTCAATATCACTCTTTTATGCATATGGATGCATAAAAGGCCTAATGTTAGGTGGTAAACTTCTAGGTTTCAAATGAATATCATGGCCATTATCTCAAGTGGGTTGCAGACCATTTTGAATCTCCCTGAATATATCGAAATCATTATTAATAACTAGTTGGAGATCCACTAGAGTAGAAGATAGACATGTAATTGAACATATAGTGAGTACAATTACACAATTATACCATGGTGTCTCTTTTTGACTAATATTGTTGAGATATTAGATATTATCACTTTAGAGGGTTTCCCTTAGATACCTATAACCACAATTTCCTTTCTTTTTATGTAAAATCTCATGAAAATATTTTGAAGATTAAGTGCCATCGTTCCCAATGAATATGATTTTTGGATCCATAATACAACATCAACACCACCCATTTGAATTGTAATCATGGGAGTGTCCCATAAATACTCCCTTATATTTAGATTAATACTATGAATCTTCCCAAAACAATTTATGGTACCTACACCTAGAATCATTAGCCAAAACTGTGGTGTTGCAAATACAAAGAAATTGAGAAGATTTTCTAATTTGTAATTAATAAATTTACGGGTACTATCCAAGAAAATAAGCATTGTTAGATATTTATTTTGATATATACTTCTCTATTGAGGGTTTATGGAGTACTAAAATTGGCCAATGTGTGACAAGGTATAATTGAACCTCTTTGGTAAAGGTATATCAATTGAATAAAGAATGTATTTCTATAAATATTCCCATAATGTGCAATCAATTAATTAGTCAAAATATAACAAGAGAGAATATAATCATTTTTTTTTTGGCAAAGCTATTCATACCATAAAAATTGATCATTTTCTAAATAAAAGTATGCAATAATTACATTCTGAAAGGTTGAAACTTGGTATAAATGAAAGAATTGCACCATCAAGAATACCCTTGTTACAGGATATTCATGATCAAACTTCTTCATAACAATATTTAAAATGAAATAGTTCCTTATTCCTGACTTGAATCATAATGATATATATTTTGGAGAGATGAATGATCATGATTATAAGATTCAATATTTGTGCTCTATCAAAGTGATAAAATAAATCCCATATGTATTTCAATCTCAATTACATTGTTCTATTTATTTCATAATTCTATCTCAATTCCATATTTGTGTTCTGTCAATGTGATAAAATAAATCCCATATGTATTTCAGTCTCAATTAAATTGTTCTATTTATTTCATAATTCTCTTATATCTCCAATCAATCTTGTGTAAGAAAATGTTTTTTTTTATGGAATTCATTTATATCTGTATTTATTCCTTATTTTTATCTATATTTTTTTTCATTTTATCCATCATTTGGTTCAGTTATTTTTTCATATTCTTTTAAATATATTCTTTAGAGCATGATAAATCCACGTGTTTCAACATAATACCACTCATTTGCTAAACTTGATTCTTTAATTACATTAGCCTATTTTTAGGTATTAAAATTCTTTGCACATCACCTTTAAATTTTATGAGTGCTAAAATTATTCCTTGCTTACATTTTTTCACATGAGAAAATAATAACTCTTTTTTATCTCAATTTTTTAATCACCAAAATTACACGTTTTGGCACTTGCAAGTTACATACTTTCCAACCCTAACTTGGAGACTTTCCATATGACTATCTTTTTCATTTTTTTTGTAATTTCAGCGCTTTTGACTTCTTAAACTCCTAAAACCATTGATAAATCTAAATATTCATTAAAAATTATAGAACAATTTCCATAACTTGCTTAACACTATTTTTTCACGACTAGTAAAAATTTGTTCCATAATATATATCTCATACAATAAATGATGATAGTATAGTGAATGAAATTTTTTACCACTTATACGATGATATTTATCCTTAGTCTCCATAAAATTTCACAATTTCAGTATGTGAATTTTTCTAAATAAAATATAGTGAAAAAGATAAGGTATTTTGAGGGATGAAGAAAAAAACTAGGATAGTATAATCTAATATCAATTATTTTTAAATGATGATGATGATGACGATGATGATTGATACACAAAATTGGTGCAAGCGATTTTTTTTTTGTCCGACAAGGGAACCAAGGGAACCATCTTCCAAGGGAACCAAGGGAACCATCTTTCTTGTTTGTGCGACAAGGAAACCACCTCTATACACAATTTAACTGCTAATGTCTAAAGAGGCATATATATTTTTACCCCTTCGAGATGTGAACATGTGACCTTTTAGTAGGAAGCACATTCTATTAACCATTAGACCCACTCAAACTATATAAAAAATCCATTTCAAGGAGAAACCCCCTTTCACAATGAGTAAATACACATGAAAATATTAGATAATTGTGAAACTAGGTAGAAGATAAATTCTACAACTATAATTAAAAGGTCTAGCCAACCATAGTAAAGTAATAATAGAAATATAAATTACTATCAAAGGTCTAGCCAACCATAGTAAAGTAACAATAGAAATATAAATCACTATCTATGGCTTTACACAAGGCTTTGTGCAAGGCTCAAAAATCACTATGATAAAATACATCTGGATATTCTTCTATATAAAATCCTCTATACAATCCTTCAAATCCTAGGGAAAATACTATATAGAACTTATATTTTCATTAATACATTTATAAGCAGGTCTCATTATTTATGGCTTACTAGTGAGTGTCTATCAAGATCTACTCCTCTTAAAAGGTTTCCACATCAATCAATGGGTCTTTGTTGTGACTATTCTATGTGATCCAAAGGATTTTCCCTTTAGAGGATTCTTTTCGGAAGAAACCCTCCTTGGAAGCATTGTGTTTAGAAGAAATAATAAAAATTTATCATTACAAGATATAATTAACCAAAATCTACAAAAGTTTGAATTTTCAATTTAACTTGATTCCAAAATGATATTTCACCTTTTATATGATTAAATTAATGATATTGACCAAAACATTACCAAGTTTAATAGTAAATTCCATAATTTTTTATTAAACATTTATTTTCCTTCTATATATCATTTTTAAAATCAAATTATTAACTTAGAATACTATATAAATATAATATTTCAATCTTAAAAAAACTCTATAAATATTGTTTTAAAAATTTAAAAGTAAAACATATTTGGAAGTCAATACAACACAATGTTGTATGAGAAATACAAATGAAGTTAGTGCCTCTAAATTTTGTAATTATGATAAAAGGAAACTAAGAACCTAAACCAACTTTGCTAGTGGAAGGTTCTAATAAACACTTTTTCAGCTAGCAACAAACTCAGAAAAGGTCGCTTTTTGGTTAACATTATAACAATTTCAACTCATAGTGTGAAATTCTCACGTCACAGTCCCAAATAGTGAAACATTCAGTAATTAATGGATAACTAGCCACAATAAAACCAAGTTCAAATCCAAGAAGATTCTGAAATCATGAGAAATTTAAAAGATTTGATATTCTAGCAACCAAAGATAATAATTAATGGCAATGAGGGATAAGCAATGGCAATTGACAAGTCTTTTGATTTTCATATTGACAAGAAGTTTTGAGTTTAGTCTATTTGTTAAGGTTTTGATGCATTGTAAGTATCCTTTTGATCTATTGATGACCAATTACAAAATAAATTCTATGCAAATTTTAAAGGATCGGCGACTTTATGAGTTTTCAAAATGTGTGCAAAATATGCTAACAATGAGTTGGGAGATAGGGAAGCGAAAGTTTGAAATCATTGTAATGGACTCTATCTATTGTGTTTTAAGTTTTTGCTCACTGTTATAGAAAATATTTCATCCATTTCAAAGATGGGTGTTGACGTTGGTGTGCTTGTAGTGCAAACTGACGTGATTACTATGTTTTCAAACTTTCTGTTAACGAAAAAAAAACTCCTTGCGCTATTTAAAAAATACCCTCTGTGCTACCATCAATAAAGTCTAAAACTTTTTTGATGGCTACCGATTAAAACATTTGTGTTCCGAAGTAAAAAATCTCAGTTGTAATTCTCACACATTAAAAAAAAAAAGGTTTGATCTTTTGTTTCTCATCCACAAACGTTTGGGCTTTCTGTAAGTGAAATTTTGGCTTACATTTTTTGGATTTTCTTGATTGGAGAAATAAATAAAAAAATTACTAATTAGTATGAAAATAAATTAAAATTAAAATAAATTAAAATTAAGAGGTGAAAATTTATTTTCCAGATCACTAAAAAAGAAAACTGGAATCTAAAATTGAGGAAATTAGATTCAAGAAGAACCTCCACTACATGATCACTTTAATGGTCATTGTTCGTTACGGATGAACATGATAGAAAGCCCACAATTAGAAGATTTAGATTTGAGTACTCTTGCACATTGTTAAGCTGCATCATGAACAGGTTAGACACCCTTGCTACATTATTGGGTGCACCACAAAGCTTGGAAGGAAATATACGAGGGAAGGAAAAGTAGAAGTTATGGCAGATTACTTTGTTTGATCCACAAGGATGATGTATTATGGAAAATATTGGCATAGAGAAATGATTGGATTTTATAAGCTTGGTGCTTTACTACATGCAAACCCAACCCAAAGAGTTGGGTGCTTCCACTGCATGCAAACCCAAAGAGTTGGGTGGTATTCCACACTTCGGAGTTGTGGCAGACAATAATTTTTTTTCTAATACAAATATCCATGAAATGGAATAATAAGACATACTTGTTAGATGCACATCCATAGGATGCACTTGTTGGGCACACTCTTGCTAGGCGCACTTGGATGCCTTGCACTTTTTGGGTATGTGGCAGATTGGTCACAACACAATTGTAAAGATATGATTAATTATATTGAATGTTGATATAACTTTCCTAGATATATGTTGTGTGTTATATGGAGTGGTCTCACAACTCATTATCAGAGACTCAAGTAAATGATGACTACTGGTTGGTTGTGGAAATATAAAGTAACAAATGATTAATTATAGTTTAAGTTGGAAATGTAAGCTTTTGGGTCCACCTCAAAATGAAAGGGCTTACAAGAGTGATAAAGTCTCATATGGAAGGAGCATGCCTCCAAAAGCAGTGAGGCTTGAGAGAATAAGTCATTCACCCAAAGTATAAAGGAGCTTTTCTAGCTGATTGGCATAGTAAGACAAACTGAACTAGCTAAGTGAAAAGAAGAAAAATATAGAGCTAAGTAGGTGATTATAGAAGTAGTTTCAAATTTGTCCATCTACCAGGTGAGATAATTGACCTTGCTGCTGTCAGTAAAATACTAAGATATTCCTAAAATCTACTAAGAACACATACCTATAATGCAATGCACCAATAAGATTAAGGTTAAGCTTAATAATAGAGATCCATATGAAAAGGTCAAGGTTAATAATATGAGAGCAGTATGAAAAGAACTGTCCAATACTGAAGTAGGGGATTAGTAATGAGCGTTGGCATTTAACAGGATAAAATTTACTACGTACAAAAATGTTTATCAGGGTTCGGAGTTCGACAACTTTGATTCCATGCTGCATTAGTAGATCTCATTGTCGTTGATATAGCAATTGAGAGATGCCGTGGAGGTTCTGGCTCTGGTTCACGAGCATTCTGTCATGGGTGTACGCTATCACTCGCTAGGGTTTGTGGATGAGGCTTACCACGTAAGTGCTAACAAGTCTACTGTTGTCAGTAGCCCACGATAGATGCACGCGTGACGCCAGAGAACCGTCTGAGAAATCAAACAAAATTAACCGGATTTCTTGTCAGTACCATCGAGCTTTGCCTGTGTTGATATGTACTTCACAGGAGTTGGAGAATCCTATGTGAGTCGATTAGTATCGTATTTTGACATGAAGGTGTTAGTTTACATTTAGAAATACGAGGTCAGAGACTTTCTTCTCCAACTTTGTTAAAAATTAAAAAAATATTTTTTGAATTGAAGAAATTATAAATATTTTTTCAATTCAAGAAATTGTACGTGGAGTAAGTCATTTTATTTGTTCAATTATATCAGTATATATCTATTTTAAATGTAGCTCTAACATGGGTTTAGAAGATCAAATTTATTAAAGTGCAAAGTTTTTTAAAATGTAAAATACAATATGTTATTTTTCTTATTTTCAATTATATTTGTGAATGCTAAATAATATATATATCACCAAATATTTTAAACATAAAATCATAAACTTTTCATAATATATACATAATTTTTTTTAAATAATATATAATATATACTAACTATTTCACATTAAAATATTTTTTTAGAAAATTTATTATTTCTCTATTTAAAATGTAATTTTTCATACTAAAATGTAAAATAAGACTCTTCCCCATTAAAAAAAATAAATTGAGAAAACTAATTTTGTTTCCTGCCAATTGGGAGTGTTTCGGAATAATCTGAAATGTAATTCTCTACTTTTTGACATGCTTGTGAGACCTTTACCACATTATCTTTACCTTGGAATTTTGGGCCATACAAACCTCCTACTCTTATCACATGAATGAAGGATCATTCGTTGAAGGATCATTTTATTTTAGTGGTAAATATCAAGTACTACGTAGATAGTAATCCGTTTATCCGTTTATGTTTTTATATTTTATTTTAGAAGAAATTAATGTGATAGCCAATAGACATAATTGGGTAGAGGAGCTAATTGTCATTCTATAATTCAGTGTATTTAAGATGTGTAATTCATGAGATATTCAATTTTGACTTTATATTATTTTGAACTAAAAATAAATATATTAAATTTGTACGATTGTTGATATTATAATATAAGATAAAGAAAATGTGTTAGAATTAAGTTAATATTATTTTTAATTTTATGTTAACTTTAAAGAGATTAGTAGTAATTAAAATAAAAATAAATTCAATCATGGAAATGTATAATTTATTTAATTATTAATATAATAAAATGAAAATATATAATTCATTTAATTATTAATATAAAATTGATATATGATATTTAAAAAATATTAATAATTATAATAAAATAAATTTTATTATAAAAAATAGTTTAAGATATAAAGTTAATAATATTGGAAAGAAAAAAATTTATTACTAATATTTTGGGACATAAATAACATATTTTAATGTTTATATTAAGTAAAATATATTAAAGTAACTACGTATATAATATATATTATGGTTAAAAAAATTAAAAGAAGGTATTGATAAAAAATTGGGGATAAAATAGTTCAAGTAGTCTCATTAGTTTAGATATTGTCCTTTCAAATATTTGTTGGAATTGCAAGTTTCAGCTATGTAATCTACTCAGGTGTCTAAGTTGCATTTTCAAGGTGTTGTATCTATTTATGCATTCAAAACTTACACATGGTATGCATATTTTTTCAAGCTTTTCACTCAACAAGAAGCAAAATTAAGGAAGAAAAAAATTGAACACGGACGCAACTCTCTGGTGAGGCAACCATTCACTCAAGAGATGGCACCACAACACACTATTGCCTTCATCGGGCCAACATAACATTACAAATATAGAATTAGAATATTTTTTAACATCTTCCTCGAATATACAAACTGCCAACCAACTAAGTGTAAATAAGACAAGCAGTTCAACCATACATAGCTCATTCTAATTATGGGGGAATATTATAGAGATTTCTCCATTATTCCAACACTCTTCATTAATGGAGAAATGTGTTTCCTACATACATAAAATTTTATCTTTCCAAGAGGTTTAGTAAATATTCCAGCCACATTTTCATCAATAGACTAAATCAATTTTCTTGCACTGCATCTTTTCCGTGAAAAAATGATAATGCGTGTCAATATATTTTGATCTTTCATGGTACATAAGATTGTTGGCTAAATTAATAGTGCTTTGATTGTCACACTTGATAATGGTTTCCGTTTTATGTACTTCACCTACATCTTCAAGAATTTGTCTTAGCCAAATTTCTTCAGATGTAGAATTGCACAAATATTTGTACTTAACTTCAGTGGATGACATAGGAACAATTGGTTGTTTCTTACTACTCCATGCCATGATCCTAGATATAAGGCTCAATGCACATACTAAAGTCAGTTTTCTATCATTAATATTTCAAGCCCAATGTGGCTTATAATATCTTGTCATATCAACATCATATTCATCAATATATTTAATACCAATTTAATTGTTCCTTTCAAATACCAAAGCAATCGTTGTGATGCTCCCCAATGGATTTGCAGAGGTTTAGACCTAAATTGAATTATAATTTTGACTAAATATGTTATACATAGCCTAGTTGTTGTGAGATACTTTAAAATTCCCATGAGTTGTCAATAAAATTTACCATCCACCTCTCGTATCCCATAATTTCTGCAGAGTTTTGAATTTTGTTCTAATGGTATTGATACTTCCCTACATTGGTCCATTTTGAATCCTTTTAGTAACTCCTTCGTATACTTCATCTATGTATCCAATGTTTGTCCACCTTCTCTTTATATGTCAAGACCTAGGTAATAATGGAATTCACCAAGCTATTTCATTTCAAACTCATATGATAGTTTCCCTTTAGATTCATCAACTACCTTAGAAGAACTATATGTTATAATAATATTATAGACATACAGAGAAATCATAATAACACACCCCTTTTGATCTAACTTGATATATAGATTAGGGTCACTTTTACTTGATATTTGTCTCTACTTGCAAATATTGTATGTGTATAGGTATCAAATGACTTATAAGCTTTATGATCAGAACAATAAACTCTGAGCATACACTTGATATATTTCACATCAATTTTGTTCCTATATTCTTTCAGAACATGATACAATGTTTTGCTACCGAATATTCTCAAATGACTTACTATGGTTTTATATCCATATAATTATTCAAAAAGAGTCTTCTGATCCAAAATTTTAGTTGGACTTCCGTTTTTCATGTAAAAGATAGAGTTAACAACTTCAACCTAGAGTGAATTGGTAATTTTTTTACCTTTGAACATGATCCGTGCACATTAGACTAAGGTCTTTTTCTTCCTTTGAGTTACTCCATTATGTTGTGGAGTATATGGTACTATGTATTTTTTTACAATTCCATGGGATTTGGAGTACTTGATGAATTCATTTGAGTTATATTGTCCCTATTTATCTAATTAAAGGATCTTGATGTATTTTCTTGTTTTATTTTAAAACATAGCTTTGAACACTTTAAAATATTCAAATAGACCACTCGTATTTCACATGAAGTATACCCATGTATATTTCATATTATCACTAATAAAGATAAGGAAGTAATAAGATACCCCTAATGATATATTCTACATAGCACCACAGAAATATGTATGCATGAGTTCTAGAACATCCCTTTTCCTTTCATCTATATGAGTAGGGAACTATTATGTGGGCATATTCCCTAATGCACACCCTTCAGATGAAGAATATTCATTCTTAAGTACTATAGGCCCTTCTACCATTCGTCATTTTTGAGGTAATAATAGATCATGATAATTAATGTGGCCATACCTTTGATGACAAAGAGTCTTTGTTGACATTGTCATGGATTTCAATACTTGATGGCATTTATATGTCACATTGAGCTTATACAAACCTCCAATTATAAATATGTTTCAATGATCTTGAAGTGATCATGGATGTCTTTCACTACACAATGTGAATTTACAAATTCAACCTTCAATCCTTGATCAGTTATAGTAGAAACTGAGATAATATTATTCTTAATACTAGTCACGTAAATCACATTATGGACTATTTTAACACGACCATTAGGTAACGTAACTTGTACATCAACATACCCTTTTATTTCATGTACACAATCATGTCAAAGATATATATTCGTACCATTTTTATTTTCTTGAAATTTCCCAAACCCGTGTCTATTATAGGACATATATATATGGAGGCTCTAGAATCAACAAACGAAGTATTTGGATCATCTATTTCAGCCAATAGTGTAGCATCTATAACAAATAGACAAAGGTTTTTTATGCCATCATTCATTATTTCTCCTTTATAAACAAAACTGACAATATCCCTTGCCTTTTATTTATAGGTTTGGACTCATGTTATTTTATTTTCATGCAATCGCTAAAGTAGTGTCCAAAATTGCCACAATAATGAGATTTAATATCGTCCTTTGGAGATGTCATATCTCATTGTGATTTTTAAAATGGTGGCTTACCAAATGATGACTATGTTGGAAAAATGCAACGTGGTAGCTATAGATTCAAATTTTCCTTAACCTTAATATTTTCTTTTGAACATTAATTATCTTGTGTTTTATTTATTATATATTTTCATCAAACAAATATCAAGAGAAAAATAATAAATAAAGTGTACACATAAATTAGGCTCCAAGCCAGGAAAAACCCCCTCTAAGGGGACAACGCAAAAAAATATCTTCTCTTAGTATAGAATCTTCTTCAAATGAGACAAGAAATACCAAAAACCTAGACCAAGTCGCCTCCAAGTACCAATTCAACCCCCCAAGAAATGTTAAGTAGATTAATAAAAAAAGCTTGATCCTACTTCAACAAGCTTCCATCTATAACTTCAACTGCCAACTTCAACATCCAACTTTGACCTGGGACATCGACCTCCAACTTAGCACCTATAACTCTCGTAGAAAATCTAGTCCTTTTTTTCAAGAGATCCTCCTTTGAGAAAGACAAATCCTTCCAAGGTCGACAAGGTCAACATAGAATATATGTCATTCTAACAAGGTGATACTACACCTTTCTCTCCTACAATTAAGACCTACAATTTTTTCCTTCCTTGAAGATGCAAAAACGCTAGATATTCACACACGTGAGAGAGATAGAGCCAGAAAAATGATCTTATTTCTTATTCTTTCCTTCTAGACCTTCACTCTCCTTTTTTGATTTCTTCCTAACTACAGTTCAAAATTTTTTGTTGAGGTATTGAACTTGTGAGTGAGTTATTTAAAAATGAGGTCAAATATTCTCCTTTATACAACCTTTCTAACAGGTCAAATTCCCTTTTTTAGGCCAACTTATAGCTTCCATGGAAGACTTTAACTTTGGAGGTGTAACACCCCCAAGTTCTATGCTTTTCAAATGAGACATTTGAACATAAATCCAAAGGGGAGTAATAGGTCAAATTCCCTTCTTTAGGCCAACTTATAGCTTACATGGACGACTTTTACTTTGGAGGTTTCTAGGACTTTCTAGACACAAAATAAATTCTTTTACAAGATACATATTTTCCAGAAGGGTATTATAAACACGAGGTTGACTCTCTGGACCCATTACAATAAATATCATGACCTAAAAACCCTTAAAATTATGAAGAACATGTTTTTACCTAGAAGACTATTAATAAGGAGCATGAAACCCATGCATTTAAAATAATAAATTTTATTTCTTCTTCATGTTTGTCATATAAGATACATACTGAAATGAGTACAATAAAAATTATGAAGATAGAAACTAATTTCATTTCCAACACTCCCTCTTAACTAGGGAGGTGTTCATAATTGTATAACTAGTACAACATGATTCTCAAGCTGAAGGGTTGTCATAAGAAGAGTCATATTTATAAGACAACTGTAAGAATTGACATTACGACCAACGTTTTCTTTGAGGTCTAACTAGACAAGCTCAATTTTCATTCAAGAGCATTATGTTGGGAGGCTCTACATGTGATACCACACTACCTCTACAAGGAATATACCCCATCGAGATGGTCACAAGGTATGTCCTTTTAGGACCATTATTGTCTTGGATTTTTAACCTCTAATCCTAAAATAATATCATTCCTCTTCGAACACTCTTGTCTTGTATACCTATCCCATCCCCAAGGAGTGTCACTAACTTTCCTTTCTTTGATGTTCTGTCCTCATGGAAACCATACAAGCTTATCCAATCCTCCACCATTATTTCTTCAAGGCCTTCACTTAGACTTCCATTTGTTAATTTTGTTCAAGTGCATGACACGTGAAGGAGAGAATTCACATGTGATGTCCAAAATCACTCCCTCTCAAACGAAGATGATATCCCTATTCCCTATGGAATATATCCTTTCTCTTGATCAAGGAGACTCATTTACTACCTCTAAAATTTAGAAGATATTCCTTTCACTTAGTTTCAATTGCGAAGTCACAACCACAAGATATATATATATTTTTTCCATTATAGTATGAGCCACATGTTATTTATAGATATACTTGCATAGCTCCATCTTTCCTCCGCATCTTATTGAATTGATGTTGTGTCCTTCTAAGGCATCATGGAGCCGTATTCTTCCTTCAATCTTACGACAATATCCAGATCATAAATTTCACACATCACTTTCATCCTATCATCATTAATGAATGAATTATTTTGAGCCTTTCCAAACTTTAAGATGATCCTAACTTCCTCTAGAAAGTGATATCATTGTTGTTGTATGAACTTGACCTTCAATTTATCTTCTCACACTGCTACCTTTTAATCCCAATATGAAAACATTTTGTCTCCATAACTATAGCATATAATATGTTGAGCTTTCTTCAACATTCACCATATATTTATGCAATATCCTTCTAGGTGGAAAAACAATATGTTAACCAGATAACCACTAACATAAATTTTAGATTTGCCTCATTATGATGGATTTATCATCAAGGAATCAACATCCTCATGGTGCATCTCCACAAGAACATTCCCTCATGCATTAGACTACCCAAGGATCCAACCTGATTATGAGGTTACAATTTTTTTTCAGAGACCATATTGGATGTTGATCATGATTCTATATAATCTACTAACAAAGCATTGATCATTTATTATTCCTAGAGTAAGTAAACTTATTTTAAGAATCATATAATCATATTGAGTAAATTTTATGACCAACTTGTTTGATAGTATTTTGTTCTCATGAATCCCACCCGAGAGATAAGTCACCTCAAAATATGCATGTATATGCTTCCATACAATCATCTAGCCTTGAGTTTACATTGTATACTTAAAGATAATTATATTTTCTTTCCTTTAAAGGATAACGACCTAACCAGTTGAATTCCTTCATCCTTTAGGAGTATTTTTTCCATACTATTTGGAATATATACTAACCTTGTCATAATTCTTTCCAAGAGCCTTCCAAAATGATGACTCTTATAGGACCTTGATAATCCACCTTAGTACAAATTCCTACCTCTAACATAATTCTAGACAATGTATGGATGAACACTATCCAAATGGTCCTTATCTTATCATTATTGAAATACTGGAAGGTTCCTACAAAGAAAATCAATCAAGTAGACTCTAAATATGCTACTAAGACATGCTTCTATCTATGATAATATGCATGTATGAAACCAATATTCTCTTACAGAAAATAAAAATTCATGTTACTCTAAAGGAAAGACCAACTTCCTAAAGAACCTGATAGGGACGATAACTTCTTCAATAGTAAAGATATTTGACATCTTATTTCTTTGGATTCTTCTTAGGTTCTCCCATTTCTTCAGCTATGTGAGCTTCACTTCTTCCCTTTATTTGGTTTTTCTACTTTTTTGGGTAGTCTCTCTTCAAGTGTCCATATCTAGTGCACCAAAAGCATTGGACCTTAGACATAACTAACATCTTCCTCGAATTTTAAAACTTTCCCTTCGTCAGCTTCTTAGTCCTCGTAATGAATGCTTCAGACTGATCATTTGATTCAATATCATCCTTCATGTTGATTCTAGTTTCTTTAAATATGCATTGAGCCCATAGCTCATCAAAAGGAGTTGAGTATCTCTTAGAATAGATGCTCGTTACAAAAATTCTCCATTCTGGTGGAAAATATTTTAGTATATATATGGCCATTTCAGAATTAGAAATTGTCTCCTCAAGCCCATGTAACTGATCTTTTATTTGAGAAATATTGATAAGAAAGAGGACATTGTCCTTATCCTTCGAATTCTTCATTTTATATAGTTTATTTCTCAAAGACATCTTTCGACGTGGTGTACTTATAGAGAACAAATTTACTAACTTGTCATACATAGCCTTAGAAGTCTTTAAGTTAGCGATAAATGTAACAAGATGATCCTTTCGAGGCATCATGGAGCCGTATTCTTCCTTCAATATTATAACAAGATCCAGGTCATTAATTTTTCACATCACTTTCATCCTATCATCACTAATGAAGGAATTATTTTGAGCCTTTCGAGACTTCAAGATGATCCTATCTTCCTCTAGAAAGTGATATCCTTGTTGTTGTATGAACTTGACCTTCAATTTATCTTCTCGCACTACTACCTTTTAAACCCAATATGAAAACATTTTGGCTTCATAACGATAGAATTCATACGTTGAGGTTGCTTCAAAATTCACCATACATTTCTACAATATCCTTCTCGGTGGAAAAACAATATGTCAAACGAGATAACCAATAACATAAATATTATATTTACCTCATCTTGATGGATTTCTCATGAAGGAATCAACATCCTCATCGTGCATCTCCACAAGAACCTTCCTTCATGCATTAGAGTACCCAATGATCGAAATTTATTACCAAATTAGAATTTTCTTCCAGAGACTATAGTGGATGTTGATCATGATTATATAGAATCTAGTGAGAAAGTATTGATCCTTTACTCTTTCTAGAGTAACTCATCTTCGTTTAAGAATCATATAACCATATTATTTATATTTTATGAACAACTTATTTGATAGTATTTTGTTCTCATGAATCCCACCCGAGAGATAAGTTATGTCAAAATATTGATTTATATGCTTCCATATAATCGTCTAGCCACGAGTCTGCATTTATACTTAAACATAAATATATCTTCTTTCCTTCGAAAGAAAAAAACCTAACCAGTTGAATTCCTTCATCCTTTAGGATTATTATTTCCATATTGTTTTGAATATATACTAACATTTTCATAATTATTTTTCCAATAGCTTTAAAAAATGATGACTCTTATAGGACCTTAATGACCCACCTTAGCACAAATGCCTACCTCTAACATAATTTTAGACAATGTATGGATCAACACTACGCAAAATGGCCCTAATATTATCATTCTTGAAATACTAGATGGTCCCTTTACTAAAGGACCTCCTCTATGCCCCTCTCCTGCATCTAGCAAATGATCACGGTCTTCCTCATTGGAAGCACAATGTACTGATGAATCTAATTTTGACTTCATTTGCTGCTTTGAGGCGTACATCCGGTAAAGCTACGCCAATCTGGAAATTTATCTCCGCTTTTTCTTTCAAACCATAACCCGACACCGTAGGTGTAACAAAAATACTAGATGGTTCTTATGAAGTAAATTGCTACTATCGATTCTATCTATGATAGTACCTACAATGTGAACCAGCTACAGATTCTTGATCAAATGACAAAATTAACGGGTTCCCATTTTTTGAGGTAGCAAAAATAATAACCGATTTTGAAAAGTGGTGATGGAGAATCAACTTCTTATTGGAGCATAGTTTTGATGGTTTAAATTTTCTTCTGATTTTTTTTTTAATTGTCATGAATCTCATGTCAATTTTGGAAAGTGGTGATGTAGAATAACCTATTTTTTTAAGCATGTTTTTGGAACTTTAAATTTTCCTTGATTTTTTTTTTAAATATCACGTCAATTTAGAAAAATTGTCTTTTTTTAAGCACTATAAATTTTATTTACCAAGTATGAACATTTATTTTAAAATATTAAGGATTTTCATGCTAAGTTTGAAAAGTGTTGATGCAACATCAATCCTTTTTGTTTAGAGTGGTGATTTTCATCGACATAAAAATAAAATGAAAAAACATGACAAAAAAAATCAAATAAAAAAAAATATAAAGAGAATATAGAAAAAAACCAATAAAGAAAAACAAAAATAACTTGTAAAAATAAAAACTTTAAACAAACAAATTTTAAAAATAAATAAATAAATAAAAACAAAACAAATCAATAAATAAATAAAGAAAAGAAAAAATTTAAAAAAAAACTCATAATTTAAAAACAACCAAAAAAATTATTTAAGTTAAAAAAAGCAACAACATAATTAAAGAAAATGATAAAAATTAAAAAAATAAAAAAATAAAAAAAAAAAATTTCAAAATAAAAAAAAAATAATAATGAAAATTCTAAAATAAAAAATAACTAAAATTCAGAAATTTAAATTAAAAAAAATTATTAAAATTTAAAAACATTGAAATAAAAATTTCAAAAATATATATATATATATATATATATATATATATATATATATCAAGTAAAAAATAATAATGCTTTTTTTAAAATTAAAAATAGAAAAAATAAACAAATAAATAAATTTTTAAAATTTAAATTTAAATAAAGAAATAAATAAATTTAAAAATATAAATTAAATTTAAAAAAATAAAAAATGGAGTTGTCTAACGAAATGAAGGAATTGCTTGGACGACCAAAATTGGCCAGAATCCTGGCCAAATTTTTTTAAGGAATATTACAGTAACATTGTTTGAATCACGATTTTAATGGTGGAAATGGATTCAGCACCATCAAAAACCTCTAGGGCACCCAAAATATTAAAGTTTGATAGTTATAATGTGGATTTACAAAAATCCTTGTCGGATTTTCTTAAAACCTTACTAGAATTTCCATGATTTTCAGGGTGAAAAAGAAGTCTAGTTAGAATGCGACATTAAAAATTAATTTAAAAAAATTAATAAAGCAAAATTTAATTTAAAAAAAGTAATAAAATTAAAATTAAAACAAATAAAAAATAAAAATAAAAATAAGAAATAAGATATAAAAAATAAATTAATAAAAGAATAAAGTAATAAATACATAAATTAAAATCATGGCCACTGCCTTTGGGGCCGTGTGGCTCAGCCAATGGGTGACAGAGAGGTGGAAGCTCTCTGCCACCCATCAGGCGAGCCCCATAGACCCCAGTGGGCCGGGGGTCAATGCTGGGAATCACCACCATTGCGGATAGATTTAATGAATCACTGTCACCCTTGGTTGCTTTTAGGAATCACCACCACCCTGGGGCGGTTCCAGGAATCAACGTCGCCTTGGGTTGATTCCAGGAATCACCGTCATAGCCCACCACTGCCATGCATAAAAATCGTTTAAATTTTATTTTCATAAAGGTGATATTTTACCTTGAATGTCGTCCTTGGGTTTTCAAGGCTTTTTAGAGACACAATAATAGATTATCTTTAATACCATACGTAAAAATTGTTGCAATTTTAAGACCTAACATATATTTTTCATGTCATGTTTATCGTTGAAATTTTAAAGTTTTTCAGAGTCATGATATTTTATCTTTAATGTCATTATTAAAAATAGTTGACAATTTACCCAGAAAAATGATGTTATTCCAACATTACTAAATTTCATTTTCAAGGTGTTTTTTGCACACAAAAAATTGACGAAGTTATTCCAGCAACAACACTTTTCATTTTCACGCTGCTTTTTGTAGCCAAAAAATTGGCGACGTTATTCCAGAATGAACACTTTCTGTTTTCAAGTTGTTTTTTGAAGACAAAAATTGGCGATGTTATTCCACCATCAACACTTTTTGTTTCGAGGGTGTTTTTTCAATCTTTTTTTCAAAAAAAATTTTGGTTTTTAGCATAATTTAAAAAAATGTTGTATTTTGACCCTTAAAAAAAATAGTGTGTTCTGGAAGACACACTTTTCGCTTTTGGGCTATTTTTAAATGTTTTTTAGTTTTTTTGGGCTAGAGTTCTCGTTTTAAGGTAATAGTTCCCATTTAATCGGTAACTATGTTGCCAATATTCTCTTAGAGAAAACAACACTTCATGTTAATCTAAAGGAAGGACAAACTTCCCAAATAACTTGATAGGGAGGATGTCTTCTTCAATAGTAAATATATTTGACATCTTATTTATTTGGATCCTTCTTTGGTTGATGCAGGAGCATCATAGCAACCTTAATTAAAATTGGAATCCAATTTTGCTGAAGGAGAAAGCATGTCATGAGGACAAGATTTACTCATGTTCGTTTGAGTTCTTAATTTTTCATTAATGAAATTATTATTTTAAGAGATTGTAAGCCACTCCACTAAGTAGATATGGTCAACCAATTATAAAAATAGGGAAGTAAATGATTTTAGCAAACTATTACGAGATCCTAAGAGAAACAAATGGATCTAAAATGATCCATTCGATGTATTGTATTCTTTATAACCATAGCCTTCAACATAGTGAAAGGAGAGGCCAGACACCATGTAACATTAAGCACCGAGAGGGCGACCTGGCTCATATAAGCTGTGGTGTAATTTGAATTTAAAAATAATTTAAATCATCTGTTTGTTAGTATGAATTTCTATAATTGTGTATACGAGCTATAATTTTTCATAAATTCGTGAGACTGTCTATTTTAGGGAGCTCACACACTCATTTTGTTGTGTACAAGTTTGAATCCCATATGGAATTGTGTATTCCAAAGATCAACCGTTGATCACATAATGGATTAATGGTGACCCATTAAAAAAACGTGGCCATTCAAATGGATATCCAACATGCACTACACAGAGGAGTTGGACGGTGATCCATAACATCCATAATGTGACAACAGGATGGTCCAGGTGAGATGGATGGATCATTTCCATGCACAGCAGAAATTAGTACGAGGGTTAATGGATTTAGGTAGGCTTGAAATGCTTCAAAACAGATGTCGAATGTTATTTAAGCTCCAAACATTATGAGATATAGTTGATGGATCTAAGGGTGGAAGAGTGTATTCCTCTTTATTTATTTTAAGAGTGATATCATGTGCATAATCGAGAGCTAGTACTAGGATGCATTGAGAAGAATTTTGATGTTGCATAGTGAACTATTTCGTACAGATTGTGGGCCATAACCCACAGATCCATGAATTGGGAAAAAGTGCAGTTTTGTTGCATCGTAGTAGAGTGAGAAAAGCGTGCGAAGGAAGAAGAGGTACAGTGCTATTGAACATTGGTAAGTTTTTAGTTTTTACATTGACCTACACGTAGCGGAAAAATAAGGCGAGAAGATTACAACAAATTAGAGCCAACAGTGCTCAAATGGTTCCAGACGAGAGAACGAGAGAGATGCCAAAAGACTGAGCTCAGAGGAGAGAAGCTTGGTGAGATGTCATGTAGCATGGAGGACTTGCTACTGTAGAGGTTTTGTTGCAGCTCATGGAAATATCTCAAAGTAAATTCAATAGAGGATGTGGGTGGAATTTCTAAGAGATGAAGAAGGCATATGACCATGACTTCATAAGAATTTTCGTACCTCCTTAGTCTGATGCAGGATTGTCAGAGCACCCTTAATTGAAATTGGAATCTAATGCTCCAAAAGGAGAAAGCATGTCATCAAGATGAGATTTACCCACGTTCGTTTCAGTTGTTAATTGTTTATTAATGAATTATTATTTTAAGAGATTGTAAGCCACCTCACTAAGTAGATATGGTAAAACTATTATAAAAAAATGGAATTGAATGATTTTAGAAAACTATTATGAGATCCAAAGAGAAACGAATGGATCTGAAATGATCCAATTGATGTATTGTATTCTTTATAACTATATCCTTCGACATAGTGAAAGGAGAGGCCAAACACCATGTAACATTAAGCCCCGAGAGGGTAAACTAGCTCATATAAGCCATGTTGTAATTCGAATTCAAAAATAATTTAAATCAGGTGTTTGTTATTGTGAATTTCTATCATTGTGTATACGAGCTATAATTTTTCATAAATTCGCGAGACTTTGTGTTTTAGGGAGAGCGCACACTCATTTTTTTGTGTACAGGTTTGAATCCCGTGTGGAATTGTGTATTCCAAAGATCAACCATCAATCACAGAATGGATTGACGATGACCCATTAAAAAAATGTGGCCACTCAAATGGATATCCAGTGTGCACTGCGTAGAGGAGTTGGACGGTGATCCATAACATCAATAATGTGATAGCACGATGGTCTAGGTGAGATGGATGGCTCATATCCATTCACAACAAAAATTAGTACGAGGGTTAGTGGTTGTAGGCAGGCCTGAAATGCTTGAAAATGGACGTGGAATGTTATTTAAGCTCCGAACATTCTGAGATATAGCTGATGGATCTCGAGCTAGAAGAGTGTATTCCTCTTTACTTAGTTTATGAGCAATATCATGAGCATAATCGAGAGCTAGTACCAGGGTGCATTCAGAACAATTTTTTTGCTTCATAGTGAACTATTTCATATAGATCGTGGGCCATAACCCACAAATCCATGAATTGGGAAAAAAGTGCAGTTTTGCTACATCACAGGTTCTCCCATTTCTTCAATTATGTGAGCTTCACTTCTTTCCTTTCTTTTGTTTTTCTGCTTGTTTGGAGAATCTCTCTTAAAATTTCCAAATTCATTGCACCCAAAGCATTGAGCCTTAGGCATATCAAAATTCTTCTTGGACTTTCCAAACTTTCCCTTATTCAGCATCTTTGTCCTTGTAATGAAGGTTTGAGACTGTTCATTTGATTCAATATCATCCTTCACTTTCATTCTATTTTCTTACAAGATGCATTGAGCCCACAACTCATCATAAGGAGTGGAGTATTTCTTAGACTAGATGCTCATTACAAAGCTGCTCGATTCTGGAGGAAAAGCATTTAGTACATAGATGGTCATCTCAAATTTAAAAATTGTCTCCTCCAGCCCGTGTAGCTAATATTTTATTTTAGAAATATTGATAAGAAAGGAGACCATTTCCCCATCCTTTTACTTATTCATTCTATATAGTTTATTTTTCAAAGAAATTTTTTTATCTGGTGTACCTACAAAGCCCAAATTTAATATCACGTCATACATAGCCTTAGAAGTCTTCAAGTTAGCAACAAATGGAACAAGATGACCCTTAATAAATTTCACAATGATCCTCTGTGCCCTTACTTCTTCTTTATTTTATTTTTCTAGTTCTTGACTTTGTTCTTTGATAATTTGAGTGACTTCCCCAAGAACATATCCCATTACTTCATGTCTTGTAAGTGCGAGGTCAATCCTTTTCTTCCATGCTAGAAAATTTTCTCGACGAATGAACTTATTTATTTCCTTGCATAAAGAACCCATATGACTTGTAGATTCAGACATAGGATAAAAATACTATACTTACTTATAAAGAAAGAGTATTCCCTTCTTTGATGATGTATCCATCTTGAGCGTTTCAAGATCTTTAATGAGGCTTCAATGATGTCCTAGAAATATGTCTTCTAGGATACCTTCAACAACAACTTCTAAAAGTAAAGAATTATGTCAAGATCCTTTGATGTTTCCTTCAAAGATGTCTCGCAATGAGCCTTTGAATAGATATTCTCCTAAGAGATATCAACAAACTTCTTTAATATTCCTCCTTAGGCATTCCTTTGATGAGAGATTGATGTAGTATTTTACAAATTTATTCCTTCTTGTTCACCTTATATGTGGTAAATGTTGGAAAAATGCAATATGGCATCTACTGATTTAGATTTTCTTTAACCTTAGGGTGAATCGCGAAGTTGGGAAACACTTTTGCGAATGGCTAGAATTTGGGAAATTTTTAATTTCTCGTCAGAAAAATAGTCAGCTCTGTTTCTCGGCTAGGAGTTTAAAAACTCTCATCCGAAACTTTATGTCTCGGACGAGAGTTATGCATTTTATCGTTCGAGAGTTTTATTAACGGA
>JAXQQM020081327.1:0-16605 GCA_034641835.2 Pinus albicaulis | reverse complement strand
GAATCGAAAGAATACATACCTTTATATGGCTTGGTTATCTGTAAACCCAACTTCTCTATGACAGACAACGACAACAAATTATGTGAAGCCCCAGAATCTAGCATGCAGTTGTGCAATAACAGGTCATGTATAACTAGAGTCACATAGAATGGAGGAGTGGCTGAATCCAGTTCTTCTACATGAGTTCCAAAGACTACCATGCGTCTTTCTTCTTGGAGATTGAGGTTGTCAGGGAGAGGGCCTATGCCCCAGGGCAACATGAATTGAGATACTTGGGCCTTGAATCAGGTTTTTTTTAGGAGCTCGATCAAGGGGACCGAGATCTTGACCTTTTCTAATTATTTCTACAGGCTAAAGGCCGTGGGAGATTTTTCTATGATAACTTCTTTGAACTGCTCTTTAGGAGGGTCGGGCAGTTCCAAGGGTGTAGCTATGGATTTATCATTTTGGGGAGGATTAGAGCCCTCTTTCGAGGAGGTGGGTGCAGAGGCTTTAGGATGGGCAAACTCTTCTAGAGGCTTTTTCCCTTTACTAGTAGAACTAGAAGGCATCTGCCCTCTTGATGTCAACTCTTCATCTTGTTCCCGCACTCGGGTTCTCTTCCTGGAGGACCTGAGATCATATTTCCTATGGAGTTGAGCTTGCATGAAATCCACAAACTTCCTACAGTAATTTTCAATCTCTCAATCTTCTAGGGGAACTTCCTTCTCTTTTGGCTCTTATTGTAGAGTGATTTCACCTTCTTCATCCTCTGAGTAAGCGAGGAATTGATCTTCTTGATTGTATGTGACTTCCTCGGCCTGTCCCTCCATTTCCCCTTTTAGGTATATAGGAGGTTGGATGTGATCTTACTTCTCTTTCCTTTCTTGCTGCAACAACTGTAGAGGGTGCTTCCGGTACTGGGGATTAAACCCACTATTTGGGATCATTTGGTTAGGACGAGGAGAGAAATTCTTGGCCTCCAATTTAAGCTTAACCAACTTATTTGAGAGGTTCTTGATCAGCTTATTCATCTATTCGACTCTATACTCTTGTGACTCCCTTTCTTGATTAGAGGTAGAAGCCTCCTCCCTACCCCTTATTCTAGCTTCATGCTCAGTCTTGCCTTTGAATTTACCAGTAGAAGCAAAGTTTTCTTCTACCTCTAGTGCATCAGTTTGAATCTGATCCAGAGATGTAGAATGTATTTCTCTTAGAGTAAACCCAAACTCTAGTTCAAAGGCTCCTGCGAAGACCACCTTAGCAGCTACTTGGGGAGGCTTTATTTCAGTAGGCAGATTATTATAAAGCTTATTGAAACTCTTTATAAATATTGTTACATCCTCATTTTGTCTCTTTTTAAGAGCATTGAACTCTGTGAGAACATATCCATGGTCCCTCTTCTCTCCCCATTTTTGTGTGAATACATTCTCCATTTCTTCCCAAGTGGTGACTGCATTATTAACAAGATATTTGAACCGCTTTCGAGCCTCTCCATCCAAGGATTGGACAAAAAGCATCAACACCACATCTAGGTGCTCCACATTCACATTCTCAGCAAAGGCACAAAATTGTTCAACATGTTTCTGCGTAGAAGTGCTATCTTCCCTGGTGAACTGAGGCAAGAGCTTTAGGTAATCTTCAGGCATGCCATGCAATACTTGAGGTAAAGCCAATAGAGCATTTTTGTTGAGGAGGAAGTCGGGTACAACCATGAGAGGTGGTAAGTTCTGAGGATGATTTGGCTGTGGTACAATAGGTATTTTTTGAGTAGAGGTTTGGATATTTTTCTGTAATGAGCTCTGAAGTGTTGTAACCTATTTGACTTCTTCAGCCTCTGGAGTAGGGTGCAAGGGGGGTAAAGAAGTATCAACAGATTTGGCTTTGTTTCTTATGTATGAACTAGCTAAAGAAGAGGTTTCTGGAGGGTACTCGAGTACATGGGTTGTGGAGCCAGGACCATAGATATCATCTCTCTGAGAAGAGGAAGGAAAATATTCTAGAGAAAATGAGGGTGGGTCAGCCTGGATGGTCTGCTTCTCCCTCCAGACTCTCAAATGTAATCTTTTGAGGATCACATATAGGAGAGGTATTCTGCTGAGAAGTATCCAATCGGGTATGGGGCCTAGTGTAAGCCAAGATTACACTTGATTTGAACTTTAATAAGAGTGGAGTTGCCAAGGTGAGGGCTATGCAACTCTCAACCCTTTGTGCTCACCTAATTGAAGCATGAAGATAATGTCGTATCCTGAGGAAAAGGTTTTCTAATTCGTATCCCCATCAACAATGCCAAAAAGATGTTGTAGCTCCTAGAGACAACCTTGAGTTGCAAAATACCAGTGCCTAGGACATCTTAAAATCAGAGGTTAAATGTGGGAAATTTGTATAAAGCCTTGGACAGAATATGGGTCAAGGGAATAATGCTTTTGGTGGTTCAAGAATAGAGAATACCATTTGAGCCTGACTCATGTGAATTACCCAAATAGTGAGAGGGCTCAGGAGGCTGTGAGGTTGATGGATTTTAGTTGGGCCAAGTATAAAACAACGAGCAGAAGCTTTAAAATGTGTAGAGGTGGGGAGGGAGAATGGAGAATGAACCCACAAGAGACAGGCTTAAGAGATTTAAGAATTTGTCCCCCAGTGACCTCAAAGGAAGCCGATATGAATGAGATATGGGCAACAACAGAGGTTCGTAGAGCGAAAATTAAGGGAGTGTGACAAGCTTAATACATGAGCGTTAACACCTGAGCGTCATGAAAACATGAATTCATAAATAAAATTGGAGACTATTATCAGCTACATTACACGGACCTTCAAAGCAGTATAGTATGACAAATGATTATACATAAAGAGAGATTACTGATAACAGAAGAAAAGCAGATACTCATTGCTCCATCTGAAATCCAAATAATAGTGTTGTATTATATTAAGTTCAAACAACTCTCCCAAATATGTATCTTAGAGCACAGGGAGCACAATCATACAAAACTACAGCAAAAATCTTCCAAAATTCAACAATCCTACTTTCATCTTATAAATTACTATATATAGAGTTTCCTTGGAGGTTCTATGGTACTTGATCATTTATGATTGACCCATACCTATGAAGTCAAAACATGCTACCTAAATCGCAGAGTGTGCATTGAGGAATTAATTATGTACTGAGAGAATTAAAAACAAGAATGGGGTGAAATTCACCAGCAAAATCCTCAAATTTAAACCCAAAACAGAAAGGACATGGTCGAATGTTGAGGCTAATAATGGAAGCCTTCAAGACAGTATGGCAAGGAGCGGTCGTAGGTGTACATGTTGACTGTCATTTTATGATTCCATCTATTACCTGTAGATCCACTCTCTTAGTTTGGTGATTTCCATTTAATCCATTTATGAAGAGGCTGTTCGTACTGAGTGCACCTAGTTCTTTAGTGGGGATATCTTGAGCAGACCACATAAGCCACAACTGTATCTTCTGCTCCAAAAGCCAACATGGTGTTTTGAGTTGCAAAAACGAGAACCGAATCTCAGAGGGGGTCTCAAGTGGAGGGCGACTAGAGGCGGAATGACATAGCACACGAGTGGGACCCGACTCGAAAAGGGTAATACCTTCATTGGATTGCGAAACTTGAAGACCAAGGAAATAATGCAAGTGTCCTAAGTCTGTCATTTCAAACTTCCTTTTGAGGCTAGACTTCACATGGTTTATATGGTTGCGATCACTACCAGTAAGGATAAGATCATCAACATAAAGAACAAGGATGATTAAGGACTTACCCACTTTCTTGATGTAGACAGTGTTGTCGGAATAACATATAGAAAAGCCATTATCTAAGAGAAAGCTATCCATTTTGGCATAGCAAGCCCAAGGGGCTTGTTTGAGACCATAGAGAGACTTCTTAAGGCGACAAACATGGCTAGAGTCATTTTGGATAAAGCGAGGGAGTTGTTCCATGTAGATTTCTTCATGCAATACTCCATGTAAGAAGGCAGATTTAACATCCATCTGATGGACTTCCCATTTAAAGGAGGTATCAACGGAAATAAAAAGGAGGATAGAATTCATTTTGGTAATGGGGGAAAAGGTTTCAATATAGTCAATGCCTTTAACTTGTGAAAATCCTTTAGCAACAAGATGAGCTTTATGTTTATCCACTTTTCCATCTGGTCCAAACTTCGTTCTGTAAACCCATTTGCATATGATAAGTTTTCTTCCCTTTGGAAGAGGAACAAGATCCCAAGTATCGTTTGCCAATAAGGAACGATATTCTTCATTCATAGTTTCATCCCAATTTGGATGACCTGAAGCTTCTTCAAAGGTATTTGGATCAAGATTTTCTGGAACTTGAGCCAATAAGGAAGAGGCTTTGTCGAACTAAGAACATGTACGACGTTGACCTGCATGGTCACTTGCAAGAGAACCTACTGCATCTCGAGTAGAGAGGACCCATTTTGGAAGCTGTGGAGCTGAAGGAAAATCCTGAGGAGGTGGAGGAGGATTGTCATCCTCGATGTCATCATCCGAAGTAGAAGGAATGTTTTAAGATGTAGAAGAGATAGAGAGAGGTGGCACATATGTTGAATTAGGCTTGCAGGCCAAAGGTGGCACACCCGTAGAACTAGGCTCGTAGGTCGATATATTTTCATCAAATTTTACATCTCTTCTAATGATTACATTTTTAGATTTGGGTTGAAGAAGTCTATATCCTTTGACATCTTCAGAATATCCAACAAAAATGCATTTTTCACTCTTAGGTTCTAAGGCTTTATGTTTCTCATCTGGAATAGGGGCCAAAGCTTCACTTCCAAAAACACGAAAGTGACTTACATCTGGTTTGATTGATCTCGAGGCTTTTTCTCGAGTGATATTCTTTAAAACCTTAGTAGGAGTGCGATTTACTATGTAATTTGCACACTTAATTGCTTTTGCCCAAAAATTAAGACCAAGTCCCTTAGATTGAAGCATGCAATTACCCATTTCTTTTATAGTGTGATTCTTCCTTTCAGCTACATCATTTTGTTGTGGAGTATATAGAACACTATGTTGTATCAAAGCATAGGTGATGAGTTTGATAGATACCTGACTCGCCTTGGGAGGAGATTGTTGGACATTGGATAAACCAACCCTTACCGCATGTTTCGTGACATGGACTAATCGCCTCTCTGAAATCCTTATCTTTGGTGATGCGATTGTTGACTAACACCTGGACTAATCGCCTCTCTGGGATCCTTATCTCTCGTGATGTGATTGTTGACTAACACCTTCAAGTTTTGGTCTAGAAGAAATCAGGGTTCCCAACTCGCACCTTAAGTTAATACTATTGTGCTAATTGTACCATAGTTGTGCGAGTTGATCACAATGTCAATACTTTTAAAAACTTCGTGTGTGCTAATTCCACTATGGTTGCCCCCTTATCACAGTGTGAATTCTTTTAAACACTTTGGGTTCATTTCCTGATTACCAGGCGATATCATTGTTAACAGTTGAGAAGCGACATTCCCCTGAAGAAATTGAGAACAATAGCAGAAAGGACGCAGAAGATTCAGAGATTTCAATTGTTTTCATATCTATACATATTCAATCCAGCTGGTTTATAACTTTATTGTATGAAAGAGGTATGGATTGAACGTGTACTCGATCAAATGAATCTCGTTGAGAAACCCGTCTGTATTTAGAATAGTTGGGTCCATAGATAGGACTTAATAGCAGAGCTCGCTTTCAGAAATACTATTGCACCTACCACCCACAGTGATGTAATGAATGGAAAACATTAATGGAGAAGCTTCTGCCCAGGGACACACCTTAGGCTTGAGATCTGCCTGTAGTAGATCTGCTCCAAAGACGCGTTAAAAAATAATAATGATTCCCTTAATTTCCCATCATATCTTCAGTCATTTGCACGATCTCAACGCCATGGTTGTTTTCAAATCTCTGTATAGTCTTCTCATCCACTCAGGTTGCATGAAATCAGTTACACACTGTTCTGTTCAGTTGTGAACTTTTTTGGGTCAAACAATTTCTGCACGGTAAAAAGTAGTTACGGAAAGTAGACTGAAGATTTCTCAGGAGTGGTCAGATAAAAAGTGCTTCACCGTAAATATCGCTCGGATAAGCTTGGATCCAGCTGTAATATTGAATTACCAATGTGCATAGTATATATTGGTTATACTTCCTCAAAACTTCAGAGCTTGTTTTTGTTTATTTAAGAGCTTACTGGGTCTCAGATAGTGAGACTTGCGATCAGAGATAAACACTTCTGTTGCCTTGGTTTTGGTTTGTCAGAATCTGCTTTGGAATTTATTAGATCAATTAATCTGCAGTTGTCCATCTTGATTAGTTAGATTTTAGAATATTTTCGAAATTTCCAATGAGTTAATACTATTATGTTATTAACTCTTAAACTAGAGACATATATTTTTCAATTGCGTCTATTGCAATCAAGCTAGCTAAAGACAATGAGTTCATATAATTAGTTGGGTTTAAGTCGATGTAGAACTAATATATATATGTTAAGGTTAAGATTTTTTTTGAAATAGAGAGACTAAGGTATTTGTCTATTTGTATAGCTCGAAATCTACAATCCAGATAAGAATGTGGCATTATGAAAACAAGAAAATAAAGAAGAGACAAAGTAGAAACGAGAAGAGAAAGCCAATGTATAGAGGTGTTCGTCGCCGGAAATGGGGAAAGTGGGTGTCGGAGATTCGACAACCAGGAACAAAAATTAGAATTTGGCTGGGATCGTACGATAAACCAGAGATGGCAGCCCTAGCCTACGACGTGGCTGCTGTCAGCTTGAAGGGCAAATTCGCTTTGCCTAATTTCCCAGACTTAATTCAAAGCCTTCCAAGACCACTTTCTCTTAATCCCACGGATATCCAACACGCAGCTGCACAAGCGGCCCTTGCAATCTACCAACAATCTGACTCTGAAAGCCCCCGCCATTACTCTACTGCGCTCAGTAACGTTGGTGAATCGATGGAAGCTGGAGGAATTGCTGGTGCGGATGAAATTAAGGAATCGGCCCAAATGAATATTAATGTCGAAGAAGCCGATGATCGGTTACCTAATTTTTGTTATTGCAGGTACGAGATTGATGATCACGATGAGGGTTCTCCAGTCAATTTGCGAATCAGGACGGGCCGTGATCAATGTTCGTGCTTGATCGATGAAGAGTTACAGCAATTAGATTCCCCAAATTTGGTAATGAATATGGCAGAGGCTCTCCTACTCACACCTCCTCGTCTGGACGATCACCAGCTTGAAATGGATGATTATTATGGTTTGGACAACTGTGATCTGGATCCGTCAGCTGCTTTTGGAATTCTTTGGAGCAGTTTTTGAAGACTCGTATTCCAGGGACTCTTCGTTCACACAAGAAATCAGAATTCTTGCAGGGTGGGTAGTGGCATGTTAAGAATTACCCTACGCTACCCTTCCCTTCCCGGTGTGTATGTCTGTCATGGATTTCTACAGCTAATTATGGATTTCTACAGTTAATTTTATTCATCAGTGGTGTAATGTAAATAGGTAATTAAGTAGTGAGTGCACAGTACAGCTATAAGCTTATAGGTTTTCGATGTTCTCTCTTTTTCCTGTGAAGAAATATTGAGGGGGCATTAGTGTGTCATATATATATATATATATTGAAGTAATATATACATGAATATATGTATATATTGATTTTAGTTATTGGACGTGTGTATTTCAATAATTACATCGTTAAATGGTTATATGTAGAAAAGGAGGTATCAAATTTTATAGAGTTAAATATTGTGTATGTCTTCCTTCAAGCCAGGGTGTCAAGATGATTGGAGAAAAGTACTACACTTGAGTGGCTTGTTGGCCATTTTGTGGTCGAGAAAAGAGGATTTATATTTCAGTGTTGAATGTTATGTATATTTAAGAATTAATAAAATAAAATTATCTTATTCTATCTGTCCAATGGGTATTATGTATTGGAATTTTTGTGATGTTGACATTAATTCCTCTATTTATAAAAATTTGTTATAATTTTCCATAGTTAAACATTAAAAATTTTATTGTTTATTTATTTAAATTATTTAAATTTATTTTTCTAATTTCTTATTGGTCTATACTTTGAACATGTTATTGGAAAATGCTTTGTAAATTGTGCTAAAAGTAGAGGGTCATAAAGGCAAAATATGCTCAGTGCAATCATCACCAAATCCACCATACGATTATGTATTTATGGATAATCCTAACACTTTTGATATTAATATATTATATCTAATACTCTCATTAACATCACATCATTACACCATATATATGCCTATCACATCATTACGCCATATGTATGCCTATAGCATGGAGATGTATGGTAAAAGGGTTGTCATAATAACATTAAATAACCTACAACAGTCTGGATGCTACGGATATCGTCCTAACCTCGATACTTGTTGTTAGAGTTGGATGTGGGTGACTGTCTTGTTTTTCCCAACCTTGGCAATAATTACGCCGGAGGCGTTTTCTTTGCAGGCTTGGGGTGAGCAAACACTGTTCACCCCAGCCAATGAGAAACAGTTTTCCTATCGTGCATGGAAGCAATTAGATTTTGCCACGATGGTCCTGCTCCACCAGTTTAGTTAAGCGTCTGTTCTTCTTAGAGCTTGGACGGTCTTGCTCCGCCAGTTTAGTTAAGCTTCTGTTCTACTCAGAGCGCGGATGCTCCTTAATCAATCCCAGCGGCTTAGAAGGCCTCTTACGCAGAGCAATCACGGTGATTTTCTGGGAATTAGGCAACCCAGACGTGTTCACATGAATGACATCAAAGCATTTGAAGAGGGCAACCACAGGGCTCAGAGAATGCATAAGGTTGGAGGCCTTTCCCATGTTCAGACGCCATGGATAAACAAGCCATCGCTACTGGTTTGGCTTAGCATGTTTTAACGGGAGCACTCTCTGAGGTGCTAACGCTATCTGCACCAAGGAACATCAAACGCACCTCTTCAGAAAACAAAGCTGAAGGAACGTTCCAGAAGGGAAGGCGTCATTGCTCCGCTTTCATCTAAAGGTTAAAGAGGGTCATTCATCGGGCACAGGTTCCAAACAGAAGTCAAGTTTTTCATGCAAGGGTTTCCCACGAGACAATTCCCCAGCATATGCCCAACATAGAGGGCTGAATCCTACAGCAGGAGCCTCACACATTAGATCGCGAAAGATCGCTGAATAGAATTCTACCTTCTCTTTCAATGTCTGAGCCATTTTAACTTGGATTTGGGCCAAGTTCTGACCCCAGATCCTCCTGGATAAGATGACCTCATATCTCGAGGCTACTTCCCAAAATTATAGCTGCGCACTAAATCCTGAATGCTCAACCTTCCAATCAATAAGGGGGCAAAGCTCGTTTTTCACCTCATATCATGACACTCGCATTTACACGACTTATCCTCATGTTCGGTGGAGTTCCGATAATCATTCCCATACAGACCATGGCAACAGCCGGTTTGTCGCCACGTTCCCACATAGCTCCTGTGCCTGCTGCGTTGACCATAGTTGCGGTGTTTGTATCTGTAAGCAGTGCTCCATCGAAGGTAAACAAACCTCGTTTCATTTGAAGGCCGTCGTAGTAGAGATTGTCCAGAGTTTCAGGCGTAACAATATCCATGAACACCGTCGTTATGTTGTTGTTGGGACTGCCCTGAGGACAATTCTCCTTGAGTAGAGAAGCATAGTTAGGATCAAGAGATGGGTCGGTCGGAATAGTGCTGCTGAAGTTGTACAGCCTGCTCACGAATGAAGAGCAGTGAGAGACGCCAATTGAGTGTGCTCCTGCATAAATACACCCCATCATGGATCAACATTACAAATTACAATCATGAACATTCAAATTGCAATATTTTTACTATCCGTTCAAATATCTTTATTATAATATATGATTACTGTTTTACTCTAGTGTATCCGATCTTATTGCAATGCAATAACTTACTTCACAACTATAAATATAACAACATCAATACATTCAGAAAAAATTGTATGCACCTGAGAGTATAACCATGTCCTCCTCGGATAGAACTTTGGCTGCAAACCTCTGTGTCAATTGGCTTACGTTGAAGGTAGGGGCAGGTATATTTGTCACGACTTCTAAAGCCACTGAAATAATTCCATCCCTTCGTCCAGCCGAAACATCCCAGGCGAGAGTAAGTTTATATGGTGATGCCTGTGATCAATTATAAAATAATTATTGGCTGTTCAAATTTTTTTTGTCAATAATATTAAATAAATCTGTTTCAGAGTTGAATTAGAATACACAATGTCACCTGCCTTGGTATCATACAATGAGTAACTTCCAAAGTCATTTGTATTTTTTCATAACGTTATTTAAACCATTTGAGAAAATAAAATTGAAATAGCTTATAAGATTCTTCATTCAACATGCCTGCATTTAAAGTTTAAAGGGCTGTGGAGGCTTCTGTCATAGATTTGCAACTTTGACTAGATTTGTGAGATGCTTACCAGCTGTGGAGGTTTCTATCAACTCCCAGAATGTCAGCCTCATTAAAGCCGCTGTTTGAAGCCCGAAAAATCCCAATCCCAACTGTAATTCAGTCATTGCGTCACTCTTAGCTTTCTGATCAATCTCCGCCTTTTCTTTCTCCAATTTCTGCAGCTCCTCCCTGCAAATATTTCTCTTCGGTGCTATAGAAACGGGCATTTCCTTCTCAAAAGTTCTTGCAATCTGAAACCACGTAAAAAATAAAAGAATTTTCAGTCAAACATTAACACCAAAAGCCCTAAATCAGTGAATTCCCAATTCTGGAAATACTAAAGGTTTGAATTAAATGGGATACCTTGTCAGGATGAAGATACAGAGTGTTGTTTAAAATGAGGATATGTCCTGATTTGTCCAGTAGCTTAGCAATCCCCCTCGCTTCCACCATTGAAGATCCCTTAGACTCCATGCAAACTCGCAGCAACTCTTCATACGAAATGCAGTCGTTCTAAATCCTTTCTAGTCTGAAGATATGACCATCTGGGCACCGAGGCTAATAAGCGAGGGATTGAATTGCAGGTGCGAAATAGTGTGAAAGAGAGATTGATTCTCATGCAGCAGAACACGTTTCTTCCGCCAACGCCACCTGTATAATTCGTCTGCCCCGTCTTTTTAATAAACTTCGATCTCCAATACAACACTTAACCGTGAAGGAGGTTTCAAAAATATCCAAACCGGTGGTCTCGCCCAGCTTTCAAATGGTAATCGGTATTTTCATGAGGGAACATGATATCGTTCATTGATGGATGGTCTGAGAATTTGTAAAAAGTTAAAAACATTCGAAAGCATAAATGTTATGGCTTTATAAACTTCACAATCAATCTTTGCCGTGAGACTCGAGAGTGCAAGAATTTTGACTTTCTTAGTGGTTTCCATTATTGAGATCATAGTGTAGACAATATCTCAGCTAGAAACATCAACGTTTAGTTTGAATCGGACTACAAGCTCCAAATCCTCAGACCACGACCAGGATGATGTGCAGTCAATAATCTCAAACAAATAAAACTAACAAAAGAACTTCAGGCAAAGGAGACTGTAATTACCTGTTTCAACACAAGTTCTAAAACTTTGTTGAGAACCCGAATGCGATCTGCTGCATAGTTACTACTTCCTGGTAGCACCTTCATACGGTCTATCTCTGCATTAAGTGTCGCTTTCTTCTCTGCATCTGCCATTTTCTTCCATTGATCACTGAATCTAGAATAGCTTTTAAGTCCCCCGTTGGTGAGATCCATGGTTTTGTAACCCCCTAAACGTCTTTGTGATTCATGTCTCCTCTTTCCGGCGTTCCCTTGCACCCCCGGTGCAATTGCTAGTTTTAATGGCTTCTCCACTTCTGCAATTCCAACCTACATCTGTCCCAGCCTAAACATCTAAAAATCAAATAATTAATGGTTAGCATGATTAATGTCATAATAAATTTTCTTTGTGAAACACAATCTCTCTTAAAATGTTATTTCAAGAGTTTCTTGATATTTATATGTAGTTACCTGAAAAATAGAAGTTTTATAATTTATTTTTTTAAATAATTTAAAAATTAATTATTTAATATTAAATTTAATGTGGGTTGACCAGTAATTTCTGAGTGTTTATTGTACCCACCCCCAACAGGTATTATGCATTGGGTTTTTTGTGAAGTTGACATTAATTTCTCTATTTGCAAATTTTTTTATAATTTTCCATAGTTAAACATTAAAAATTTTTATTGTTTATTTATCTAAATTATTTAAATTTATTTTTCTGATTTCTTATTGGTCTATACTTTGAACATGTTATTGGAAAATGCTTTGTAAATTGTGCTAAAAGTACAATGCATAATTAACAAACATTTAACAACCCAAATCCAAATTTACTTCATAATATTTGAGGCCAAGTTCTCAAGAAAACCATGACAGAAAACTAAATGACCCCCCTCATGACCAGATCTTTCGATGTAATGACAACCAAGGGAAGAAGGCATGGGAAGAATCTCCTTCCACCTACCGATGTTTTGTTCAATTTTAGATAATTAATTTAAAAAATAACTCATCAAAACGTCTCAAATGGATACAACCTAATTAGCAACCCTAAGAGTCAATATTAATAGTAATTCTATGCAATTTTTCAATGGATGCAATGTAATTAATAATCTTGGGATCCGATGCAATGTTTCAATGGATGCAACGTAATTAATAATTCTCTGCAACATTTCAATGGATTCAACATAATTAATAATACCGAGAGTTGTAATTAATAACGACATCTGCAAATAAAAATTTTGAAGCCTACAACTGACGTTCCATTCATACAAATTGTTTGATTTTACCATTCAATTATTTTCTTGATAATATCTCTATTTATTTAATTAGTAGATTCCTTACACAAATACTTTTATAGGACAGCTTGGTAGATATTGTGTACAAGGGAGGAATATAAACTAACTCAAATAAATGCTTGTAAGGAAGGTTTATTAAAGGCTTGCTTTAAGTTAAATTTGTTTTTGATAGACACTTTTTTTTAATCATTTTTCAAGGGTCGGAATAAGATATTATGTATGACAACGCAAAGAGTGGAAACTACTTCAAATATATACATTTCCATGAGGACGTATAATTATTAAAAGTGAATGTTCTAAAATAAATTCATTTTAATATATTAAACTGGTTTGATAATAGGTTTTGTTGATTATGGATAAAGGTTAATCTTTCAAAATTGTTAGAAACTCAATTTAAACTTCATATATATATTTGGGTTATTTATTAAAATTTTATATATTTAATTAAAGCATTTTTATTTTATGTTAAGGTATTTTATTTATATAATATGGAATTTATATATATAATATTTCAAAAATATATATAGTATCAGGTTATTACTATGCATGCCTAGTTTTTAATATAAAATTTAATTATTTTATATATTTTTTAATTTTATTGATTAAAAATTTATAAACTCAACACTAAAATCTATTACCCAAATTTTTAACCTTTTTTTTTAATACCACATTAAAATAATTAGATCTTCAAACCAGAAATTTTAGTGTATTTTTTTTCTTAAGTGAGATATGAAAACTCTATATGTCATTTTAAATATTAATTACATTTAACCAATACTAATTACATAATAACAATACAAAATAAATTAGTAATTAAATTAAACTAAGTAGCAAGAACTAAAAATCAAATTAAATATTTATTTAAAAATAAAAGTAAATTTTTATAGTATAGAAGATGTATAAATATCATGCAAATTAAATTTATAAGAACTTTATCATACTTAAATATTTAAAAAAAATTATTGATAATAATGATTTAAGTGGAAACTTATTTTGAAAAATAATTTATTATATTTATTTATCATAATTTACTAAATTTACATTAATAAAAATTATATAAATTAAGAGTATTTTGCAATTGCAGTTCAATATTTAATAGTATAAAATAATAAATAAACAAACTATTAGCAAAAATAATTTAAAGAGAAGTGGCAGATTGAAAAAAATAAATATCTACTATATATATATATATATTTATTAAGTATTAAATTACAATTAACGTAAATAAAAACTTATTTTTTTAACTATAATATAGTTATAATTAGTTAATCTATGATTGAGCATTTTAAACATGATAGATTCCAATCTTAAAGTGTTATCCATATGTTCTTACTAAGTGAATTAACAAGGCACTGAAAACAATTACTCATAAACATACTCAAACTCAAATTGTAACATTTCTATATTTACATTAAGGGGCAGGTAATAGCTACCTTGTAGCCTTGTTATTTAATGAAAGAGTGTGATTAAATTTGTTAAGTTATTTTTTTTATAAATTTGAATTTGTGATTAATTGAAATTATTTTTGGTGGTTGGGTGGAATCACTATTATTTTTCTCATTCAAATTTAAATTTCTGCCACCTACAAGATAAATATAATACCTTAATATTTATTGTTGTAATGACTGAGTGATTCTAAATATTGTTGTATTACCTTAGCACTCTCCCCCTTAAAAAAAGAAACTTATTTCTTTAGTGGGAAAATCTGAAAAAAAAATTATGATTATTTACATTATTAAAAAGTTTTTTAATCAAATTTCACTTCCAACTTTAACTTTAAAATTTAAGTATTTTATCATTTATTATTAAATTATCTTTTTCTTTGTTGTTATTTGGATAGATATTCTAAACCTATCAACATTTTTCAACCTCTAAAATTTAAATTCTTGACAATTTTATTGCTAAAATTATCACTTTTTTATTTACCGAATTTTGTTTACGCTTTTCAAACCAACCAGTGTGGTTCATATTTAGAATGAGCTAATCAAACAAATACAATCATTAAACTTAAATAGATACAGAGAAGGGAAACTAGCCACTTCATCTTTAGAACTAGATGCCAAAACAAATGCAATCATTAAACTTAAATAAATGCATAGAAAGGAAACTAGCGAGTTCATCTTTAGAACTAAATGATAAAACAGATCCAATCATTCAACTTAAATAAATGCATAGAAAGGAAATTAACGAGTTCATCTTTAAAACTAAATGATAAAATAAATCCAATCATTAAACTTAAATAGATGCAAAGAAAAAAAATATAATTTTTTTTATATATTTCAATTATTATTTATTTATTTAATTAAAAGTATATGTTATAATTATTTAATTATTATTTTTTTAAATTCAGATTATTTGTTTAATTTATAATTATTATACTCTAAACCTATCAACATTCATCATATTCGGTCGAACTTTCAATAAAACAGTATTGACGATGCAATGAGATAAGAAGGTTTTCCAGTATCGTGGTTATCGATTTGAATTATATTTGGTTGTGGTTTTTCTTTCCTCTCGTGTTTTGAACATGACTAGAAAATAATTAAATATGTACTTGGTCAAAAAAAACTTCTGTGGAAATGTATAAATTGTTTTATTAGTCGAACTTGGTATTTTTTTTTGAAATCTTGTCGGTTACCCGTGCAAATGCCATGTGACGCGAATAAAGAAGAATCACACAAAATCGTATTTGTCTTTCAAATTATATTAATTTAACAATCTTTTTCCTCCATGAAAAGAAAAGTTACACAATGAAATGTAACATAAAAGTGCATTCATATTTAATATTTTACTTATTTCAAAAGGATTAAAATGATTAAAATATCATAAAGGATAAAAAAAGACATGCTAAATATAGTGGAAACAAATTTAATTTCACTTTTGTTCTTTAATTTTAATTTTATATGTAGATTACAATCATAAAATGATGAAGTGGATTCGTAAGGTTTTCTTTGGGCGGGATAAATTGTTGTAATTGTAAATGTTTCTAATTATAATATTTATTTATATGAATTTGTTATTAATTGTTTTGAATATTGTGGAGTTGATTTAATAATATATATTTTTATTTTATTTTTAAGTTGTATGTGATTTTTTAGGTTTGATTCTTGGTTTGAGAAATAATTATCTACGGTTATCTATTTAGTCAAATTCATTTGGGGATGGTCCTTGGCATGGGTCACTCCAACCCTAAGTTAATTGAGATTTTTAGCATGTCTTCTTCCCCTAGCACAGGGCACAACTAGCTTTAGCATGTCTTTCGTCAAAGTCATCTGGTGATGGTGCCTGTCTTGGGTCACTCCAACCATAAGTTGATTGATATTTTTAGCATGTCTTCTCACCCTAGCACAAGGCACAACCTGCTAGTGGGGTTTGAGATAGGGTCACTCCAACCCTAAGTAGATTGAGATTTTTAGCGGGTCACTCCAACCCTAAGTTGATTGAGATTTTTAGCATGTCTTCTCCCCCTAGCACATGGCACAACTAGCTTTAGCATGTCTTTCTAGGGATGGTACCTGTTTTGGGTCTCTCCAACCCTAAGTTGATTGATATTTTTAGCATGTCTTCTCCCCCTAGCACAAGGCACAACCAGTCCACTAGTGGGGTTTAAGATATATATTTTTTTCGATGCAGCTCATTTCAGAGCCTAACCCTGACGGTATTGAGGAGAATTGACCCTGTGACATCTCATACTGAGGTTCTTATGCAACCGGTCCTTGACCAATTAAGCTAATCCTCAAGGCTATAAACAATATATTTTTTTCCTAAGCTTGGACTACATCTTCATCATGTCCAATATATCAG
>JAXQQM020069651.1:0-109388 GCA_034641835.2 Pinus albicaulis | reverse complement strand
AAGGAGCAGCCCTCCCCAAATGGAGCCACTGTTAGTCATTAGTATTTTTCACCTGTTGTTGATGACTAGATTCCTAGTTGAGTTTTCTAGAAGCTAATCTCCATATGTCAATTTGTCATCTAGAAAACACCCCAGAAATTTTTTTTTTATCCTCCTGCCTCTCCCTGTCAGCCTATGATCAGAGCAAGCTTCATTTTTCAAGTCATGTCATGCTTCGGCAAAATATCCCTGTCTATAGCTATCTAGGCCTTGCTTATCTACTATCATTTTCCCCTTGTTTCTCATAAAATTCACTGTCCAATATTTGACAAAGTTTCTCCCTTCCTATCCCTGACTTTCTTGTAAAAAAAAATTAGAATCAATGAAATTTTCCCCTCAGTTAGATAGTGTTGTTTAGGAAGTCTTTTCTTTGGCAAAAAACATCTTAAGCAAAAGAGCCTCTGTCTAGTACCAACCAGTCATAGATTTCCTTCCTCTTCTGCAAAATAAGTCCTGATACATCCATAGGTCACACACCACTAAGATGTTTTTGTCTATGTTCAAGAAGAAATTCAACAAAGGTCCAAATCAGAAGAAAATAAGCGTGTTCACTGTCTAAAGAATGTGCTTAGATCGGGCAAAATATCCATAAGGCACCAAAGAATCCTTCCAAGTTTCAAAGTCATATTGTTTTTGCATCTCTCGAGGGTTGTAAGTGAATGACAAATAGTGTCCAAACAAGAGCAAAAAGAAAGGTCCAAATAAGTCTCTCATGTTGAATAAATTTTCCATCAGTAAACAGGTGGAGAGCTGCAATGAAAGAGAGCAGGAGTACATGTTTCAAAAGTCAAAAGTTTCCCAAAGAGCAGAGGATATCTTTCAAAGTCACATAAATGCAAAGGACTGATATAATGATGATCTATGGTGTTTTCAGTATCCCCTTCATAGGTAATGCTGCATAAGTTTTCCAAAGGACATCGTCATAGTACATAAGAAGACAGTTGCTTCTTATGTTGCCTTGAGCTTGGGATAAAAACACTAGTCAAAGAACAAATCCAATGTACCTTTGCAAACACAGTAAAAACGGTTAGTAAATAATGACTAGCAAGCAAATACTCCACAAATACAAGTCATGTACCTTCTAGTTTAAAAATTCATGAGGATATTTTGACAAAAAGATACATATATCAGAACATGCCTCATATAGCAGATTGTCAAAATTTCACTTTATTACTTATTGTGATATACCAAGCAGAGATATGTATTACAAGGAAAGGACACAATTTGAGAAAGGGATGGAATGTCATGACTGTGTTAACCTCCTCCAAACATGAGCAGATGGTTGGGTCACTTGTTTTTAACCTCCTCCAAACATGAGCAGATGGTTGGGTCACTTGTTGCAAACCTCCTCCAAGCAATGGCAGATGGTTGGGTGACTTGTTGTAAACCTCCTCCAGTATAAAGAGCAGATGGTTTGGAAATATTATGTTAACCTCCTTCATTTAAAAGAATATGGTTAGGAACATGATAAAGGCCTCCTTCATTTAACAAGTTGAGGGTCAAGAACAAAGATATAGCCTCATTGAAAGAGCACAAGACTAACAGTGTTTAAAATGGCCTAAAGACTTGTTTACACCACTTCCCCCAAAGGATGAAACAAATGATACAGCAGTAGTGTTTCAAGTAGTATTTAAAGGAGTTCATTGTTTAAAAGACATAATTGAAATTCAGTGGGAAGCAACTGAAGGTTCATGGTTTGAAGCCATTTGTGACATCATCAAAACAGTGATACAAGGGTGTCAAAAGAAGTCTTTTCTCTTCATCTATAAAATCCTCCTTCGAAGAGTAAACAAAGGCTAGAATGACCAAAACTTGGAACAAGCTCATCACAATGACCAGAAGGGTATGACAAAATGTCCCAATTTCAAGACAACATTCAAAGAAGCAAGGCATACCACAGTCATAGTCAAGACCTCTTTATGTACATATGAACAAACTCTACTGTTGTATATGATTGCATTGAAGGTCTTTAAAAGCCTTCTCTTTGATAAACATATATAAGTCAAATCTTGGTGAGTGCAAATGAGGTTTTTTCCACAGTTAAGAGAAAATAGTATAAGGTGCCTAACAGTTCAACAGTCTTTAATATGGTTCCTAAAGCAATTTTCCTTTTTAAGGGACAGAATAGCCTCAGTCTTCTACAATAGCCTCCTCATATGTATACGAAGAGGACAGTTAAGAAAATAGGTCCGAAGTTATTTTAAAAAAGTCATATATTACCAAGAACAGTGATTTATGTTTGATATGACAAAAAGGCATTTTTTCAAAATCCAAACCCTCACAAAGTAACTACAAAGGTATTTTAGCTTGTTTGACTTTTAAAAGAGGGAGGAGACAGTTTCAAAGGCCCCATTTTCAATTTCAAAAGCCAAAGAAAACGTCCATTAGCTGCTCACTAGAGAAACAAAGTGATTTCGGGCATTTCTTCAAGTTTTTTGAGCTCAAAGCCTGCGTGGCGCGCTTGTGAGCGCCCAAACACAGCGTTTGAGCTACTGCACGGCGTGCCTTTGAGCACCCGAACACAGCATTTGAACTAGTGCGCGGTGCGCCTGTAGCAACACACGGCGTGCCTATGTGTTCGTTCACAGGTGCCCGAAAAAAACCCGACAGCCTCCATCTGCGTGGCGCTCTCGGTTGCAAACGTGCCGCTCATCCTTCGGGCTTCCAAAAACTCGTTGAGAGCTGCTCCAATGATCAACCAAGTACATGAAACTAATCTTCGAGGTATTTCTTCATTCCTTGGAAAATTTTGAAGTTAAAAGGGGTGTTTTTGCTGTGTTTTCCCTAAGACAAAATAGTGATTTTAAAGACACTTCATCACCTAAATGAAAAAGAGAGAAACAGTGGTAAAGATATAGGTGGTTTTTCAAAATTGAAAAGGATCTCTTTGGTCATGGCTAGTAAATGATAAAGCAGTGAAAAAGGGAGGTTTATTATGCCAATTTGAAGGCTCTTTTTTTGTGCTATAAAAATAGCTAAGACTGAACACAGTTGCTATAAAGGAGCAGAGTTAGTTTAAGAGGTCTTCAAATCAATATTTAAGAAGTATCTTAACAATATTTTGCAAAAGCTTTTGTTTGTTAAAACTCAGAGGGAAATAGTGATTAGAAGTTAGGGCCTTCAGTCAAAATCAAAGAGTTTTGTTGCTGTGGATGTCAAGAATTAATACAGTAATAGAAGAAGGTGTTTTTATCAGTTTGAAAGAGCCCTAACTACCTTTAAAAAGCAGTGATAGCCCACAATTGCTAGACAGATAAACAGAGGTTGCAGAGATCTCTAAACATTTTTAAATGATCACTTAGACATTGGTAAAGGGGTTGAAGGCTTGGTCAATTTAAAGAGGTCCTTTCTGTGTTGTGAGATAGTAAAGTTTGTGCAGCCACAGGGTCCAAAAACAGAGTATGTTGTGAAGGTCTTCAAGTCAGTTGAAAGATGTTTTTGTTAACCTTTTAAAAGAGCAGTGAATAGCAAAGGGGCAGTGCTTGAGGGGAGGATTTTTTGTGCCAAAACAAAAGAATTCCTTGTTTAACAAAGAACCACAAACACATATTTTTCAAGATCTTTGCCCAAACACAGTGATAAAGTGATTTTGGTTATCATTTGACAAGTACTTGTTTGTTGACATCAAAGAAGCACAGTGACTTGCAAAGAGGACAAGGTGTGGTGTTGGGAAACCATTTCAAAAACCATTGGAAACATCTTGTCTTGGTCAGCCAGCAAAGAGTATCCAAAGCAAAATGCCTCCCATGCAAGATAGCAGAAGTGGCCCTCACAAGAGGTATGAACCTTTTTCAACTGAGGAAGTAAATGCCCATCCTTCAGTTCTGTTTAACTTTCATGAAGTTGGATGTTTAGAGTTTTGTCAAAGGCTTCAGGAGGTGAAAAGTTACCTTCCCTTGACACATTTATGTGCTTTAAGACTACGAGGGAAAAATTTTCAGTTGGTAGGCTTAGATTTCAATTTTTCTCCTAGATCCATTTCCAGAGCTACCAAAATCCCATATGTCGGATAAAAATGGTTTAAGCAGAGCTACCTAGACTCAAATCAATACAAACCCTTTTTGAAGCCAGAGCATCAGAATGCATACCCATCCATCTTTCATTTTTCATATCTGTTGACCAGCTATGCTCCCCTCATGAAGATAATCCTGAAATATTTCACATGCGAGGGAAGGTTTTCCTGGGTCTATGCTTACCATGTCCGGCTACTAATGCACTTCACGAGGACCCAATTGTTAAACCTCCCCTTTTTCCTCCATAGAAGTATTGAAAATATGGCTTCCACTGTTCAAAAGAGACCTTCCTCTCAGCAGCCACATTGTCTTTTCCATCATTCCCTTATCAAGATTGTCATTCTTCATCAACTTGAGAAGAAGGGAATCTCTTGGGACACTTTCATTTCACATCCCGATTTCCCCACTGTTTCTTCATCCCATGCATCTCCTTCACCTTCCACTCAACATATTTCTCCTTCTTCTAGTAAGCTTACTCTTAAGAAGCTAAAATCTCCCATGATTGATCAAGAAGAAGAGCATAATGATGAAGAAGAACATAGTGTGGAAGAACAACACAGTGAGGAAGAACAACACAGTGATAAAGAACAAAACAGTGAAGAGGGTCCAAGTCAAAGGGAGCAAAGTGAAGAAAAACATAGTGATGAAAGGCAGCACAGTGATGAAGAAGAGGACCATGAAAAAGAGAAAAACAGTGAAGAGGGAAATGATGAAGCAATGGAATAGTTTGATGAGGATATTGGTATTTTTCATAGCAGTAAAAATGATGAAGAAGAAGCACAAGACATTGAAGATACAGAGCCTAAAAGTCCTAAAGAAATCAGGACAAGAGTGAAAAGGGCAGCCTTCAAAAAGACATGCAAGGTGACAGTCAAAGCATTCATGAAGGAGGTCAAAACAGTGGCAAGGATGATGAGGGGAGTAGCAAGGACAAAGACCAAATTGAGAATGTGCTAGCTGCCTCTCCCAGGCAAGGGGCCATGCTTTCTTCTCCAAAGGTGACAAAGCCCCGAACAGCAAGAAAGAGAGTGCCTCGAACTATAACTCCAAATGTCACTAGAGCCCTCCGAAGCAAAGGGAAATTTCCCAAGCAATCCATTGTGGAATTACCAAAGAGGAGGAAGACCAAGAAGGCCACCCAAAGCAAGGGAAAGGAGAAGGAAGAAAGTAGCCATGAGAAAGAGAGGGACTTTGACATAATTCAGATAAACAGTGATGATAGTGACAATGATGCAAAAATCCTAGAGTCTCTCTTGATAAATAGAGAAGATCAAATTCATGATCTAAGAGCGGATCTAGATAGGTCTAAACACCTCATTCACTTTCTACAAACACAAAACAAGAAGATGAGTGTCCACATGGCAATGTATGGGACACAGGCTATCAAATATTAAAAAGAGGCCTCCAAAGCACAAATTAAGTTGGAAGAACTCATGGGCGAGTTCAATGATAGTGAAGAAGAAGATCAGCCAAGGAGGAAGAGGCCAAGGACCATGGGACTCAGAAGAGCTTTAGAGAAGCAAAAAGAGGAAGAGGCTGCCCTTTTCCAATCTTTTCCTCTTACTACCTTATTCACCCAAGAGATAGAAAACAATAGAGAAGCATGGCTTGAAAGGGTAAATGACCACTTGGAGAAGAAGTTGGAAAAGGCCAATAGAGATTTGGACCTTCAAAGAAGAATGACTGGGCACTATAAGAAGCTTAATCAATTCACCCGACGGAAATTGAAAGCCACACAAGAAAAGCTCAAAGAGGATCGAAAGAGGCGTCCGGTACCAAAACTGAACAAAGACAGATCAAGGCTCCAAATTTTGGCCTCCTCTTCTCAGCATGCTTCTGAATACCCTTGAGGGTCATGCTCACCAAAATTGAGCAAAATTCGACAAGTTTTGGTTTTTTGACGTTTTTGGGCTTTTTGCTAAAAATCATGGGCATCGCCATTTCTGTTTGAGACATCCTCAAAGGATGAAAATTGTATCATTGGATGCTATAATTTTAGGGGCATCTACTCAGCGAATTTCAGATCAATTGAAGATGATTTGGTCCCCCAAAATGGCGAAAAACAGTCACTTTTTCAACACTCTGCCCCGCATCTCAGCAAAGTCTATTTTTTGGGTTTTTCCACACAGGTCAGTTTTTCATAGGGTTCCAGTGACCAGTTTGGAGAAAACAAAGAATTTTCAGAAACCAGACATCCATTGCTTCCCAACGAGCCATCACAGGCCTCATTTCGACATCGGGAAAGCCTCCAAAAGTTGCCCACAAGACAGGAGCTTTTCTGCTGATATATTTCTTAAGTATTTTTGTGAAAAACGCACTTTTTTGAAGTGGCCTTTCCTAATGTGCGTTTAGCCTTTTTTGGCCATGGTTAGTTAGGAAAAGTCAATATAATTTCCTTTTTTAACATTTTTAAGATATTTTTATAGATATTTTGTGCCTTGGGCTTTGCAAAGCCTCAAGGACAAAATCAAATATTTTTGATGGGCCAATGAGCTTGCTAGTTGCACTAGGAGGTTTTCCCTCATCTTGGCCTATATATTCCAAAAGAGTTCATTGTAAACAAGGCTAAACTTAATGAATAGAGCAATATATGGTTATACAAGCTTGGAAGAAACACTTGTCTCATGCATTGGATAGTTTCTTGAATGTTTTGGATGATGAAAGAGGACTGTTGTTGGATTCCTTAACTTGGTAAAATGGTATAGTGTCCCTCTCTGTTATACTTCTTAGTTTTAATACATATTTCATGTGCTTGCTTGCTATAAGATAGTAGAGATTATATGCGAGACATGCCATTGGAGGCACCTCAGATTTCCTGTTTCATTCTAGCTTCTATGTTTTCTTCCTTCTTAGTCATATCAAAGAAATCTTTGATTGCTCTTTGATCACTGAAGAAATTGTTTGCATGTTTCATTTATGGTTTTATGCATGCTAAGTATGATTCATGATATTCCCTACTTACTCATGGCTAGTCATAGCTCCACCTCTAAAACCTTTGTTTGATTGTTTGATTGTCCTAGTTGAACCAAAGAGGTCTTGTACTGATCTTGCCCTTTGCCTAAAACTCTGCAAACTTACTTAAAATTGCCCGATAGCTTGAAATACTATGTCTAGGTGTTTCCTCATAGTGGTTTGAGTTATTTGTTTGTCTTAATTGTCTTTCCCCAAAGTCTGATAGCAATTGCCTAAAGTTAGAGAGTCATATATCTCTATGTATTGCTTGAATGTTTATTTCTATGAATTTATCAGTTTGTAGTTACATTCATCATGATTAATGGCTAGCCCTACCATGTTTATGTCAGCTATTAAACTATTTATGTTTGAAAGCCTTCGTTCTTCACAAACTTAGTGTCCATCCCACCTCACTTTACCTTAAGATCCATTTTACCTTGATCAAATCGGCCCTTCAACATACCTTGTATCACCATCTGAGGCTTTGTAGACCTTTTCGACCCCATAGCCCAGTTGATCTGATAATATTTTTATCTATCTTAGTCTTTGATCAGTTCCTCCCTCAAAAACCTAAAATAAAAACCAAAAACCTACTTCATAACTAGCCTAAAATCAGAAACATAAGAAGCAAACACATAGATATCCCTTACACAAATAGAGAGAGCCCTCTCTGAGTCAAGGAAGGCTAGGTCCTTGGGCTCCAGAGATTGGTTTGATGTTACCCTGTCACTTGACTTTCCAATCAGACAAATCACGGGACCCTAACATAATGGCGATCACGGTGGGAAATTCTAATTTAGTGACCAACTAAGTATACCTTAGGACTTCGGAATCCCTCAACCTAGAAGTATTATCAAAGAGTAGAATCAAGTTGTCTCGGCATCCTAGCAAAATGATGACCCAACTTTAGAAAACTCTTACAAACCTCCGGGCTACACATAGAAAACTCAGAAAACCCCAAAAAACATCCCTAGATTGGCTTTTTATCAGTATTGGTGGTGGACCATACACATATCTCTAAAAACAACTAAAAACATCCACCTGGCGACTCGAGTAGCCTCTAGTAGGCCTATTACTCCACTAGTCCTTATAAAATCTCTTGGGAATGCATTAAGCAATCCCAATCATGCTGATGGTGGACAACAAAGTTCAAATCTTCCACTTGGCGACTCCACAACCCTCAATAGACCAAAAGACTCCATTGGTAGAAAACTCTAGACCGGTTGAAAATACACAGTGACCCTTTATAATTAACAGAGATGGATCCAAGGATGTAAAAGAGATATGCTCCGATGAGTAGAGACCATATCCCTGGATTCCCACACAAAATTCCGGAAATAGATTGGATGAAAAACCTACCTATCTTTCGAAATGAAAAGGTTGATGACCCCTTGTTACACCTCATCAAATTTCATATACACATATGGAGGTTGAAGGTTGAATGTCATGAGGACTGCCTCATGAAAATGTTTATGGCAACATTAGAAGGTAGCGCAAGAAATTGGTATGAATGGTTAGAACCTGGCATCTTGTTTTCTTTGAAGGATTTCCACAAGGTATTCTATAAATACTATATACGATATTGCCCATCTCTATCATTAGCTGAAAATTGTTGTGATCAATCTCAGGATATCATACAGTACCTTATAGATAGTGATGAAAATTTGGAAAATTTGTATCATGAAGACCTCTTAACATCCATTCATGAATTTCATTCTCAAGATAACTATCATGACAACCTAGTTGAGTTAGTTGAGGAAGAAATCATTCAAGGAAGAGAAGAAAACCCACAAGATCTCTCTAAAGGCACAGGTGATCATTTATCACCCCCACTAGATGAGGCTCAAGAAGATTTCCAACCTCAAAATCAATCTTCTCCAGAGAAGGAAAACAATTGCTGCCCAATCCAAAGAAAACAGAAAATGCCTCCTCCTTTAACTACAAAAGAGGCTGATCAGATGTTGATAATAAAACCAGCCTCTGAACCTTTATATAAGGAAAATATTCATGTTTGTACCATTCCTACCTTACCTACTAAAGAAATTGATCATAAAGAAACAATGGAACAAATTGTTGTTGTAATACCTCCTCAAGAAGAGATTCATCCTTGTAAGCAGTTACAAAAGGAAGAGAAACATCATGGTTCCATCCAGAGAAAAAGAAAGACACCACCCCTTCTAACAAAAGAAGAAAACAATAAAATCCTAAGCATACAACCAACATCCAAACCTTTTTGTAAAGAATATATGTATGTGTTTTCTATTGCTAACTTATCTACTAATGTATTTTCTCATACTAAAAGTACAGAGCAGATTGATTCTGATACTACAATATCTTCTCAAGAAGACCTGGTGCCAAAGAATGGTCTTACTCATCAGGATAGTGACTCACAAATGGAAATCATCTCACTAAAACAGGGCATACGAAGATTTCTTGCAGATAGCATAACATTACTTTCTGAAGCTACCAAATCAGATAATCATAAAGAGGGAGAAGAGATTATTTCTCAAAATAATCCCACGGTTAGTCAAGTAAAGGAGGGAGTAATCCCAAATGAGGTCTATTGTTCAAATACTCTAGGTCAGTTATTATTCAAAAACCCCTTTGTTGTTTCCCTAGAGACCTTTAAAGAAGGAGTAGTATGTTCTACCATGAACATTTTGCTGCAAAGTATGAGGAAAAACTTAAGCACTACTGTCCAAAAACAAGTGAGGTGGAAGTGGCCTTTTGATTTCTTCAACATCATCAAAGAGTTGAACCAAGATCAACCATGCAATCATCTACTTGACTGGTTATATTGGAAAGAAGAGTTCACCAAATAAATGTCTATCATATATAGGTTAGAGTAGAATAGATAAGCATGCAAAATAAGCTCAGCCCCATGAGCATATTTCTTTCAGTTTGTTTTGAGAAAAACAGAAAACACAAAAATAACAAGAAAAGTAGAAAAAAAGGACAGTTTGGAAAACAGTAAGAAAACCCCGCGTTCAAAAAATAGTCATTCTGAAAGCGAGAAAGTCTAAATGCCGCTACTAGTGCTCAAAGATGTCTTGTTCAGTTATCTAGCCTAATCATAACTGAACATGTTTTAAATTTATTTGCTGATAAGTTAGTGAGAGAAGAGATAGTCAAATTGTGTATGCTTGACTTGTCAAAGAAAATAGATTAGGAAAAGATACTAGTTCCACATGCTCAAAACAGAACCAAAGAGGAAAACAGGGATGAAAAAAAAAACTATGTATCCTAGCCCTGATTTTTCTAGATCTCATTTTCATGCAAAATAATGTTTGTGTGCAGCTTGTCTTCTATGCCACAAACACATGACAAATCAGATCGTCTAATCATGATTTGATCATTTTTCAATTTCATGTTCTAGTATAGTGAATAAAATCCTGTCAAACTGCTTAATCCTGACAGTCGATCTAGCATAGGTAGAGAAACAAAGGAGTTCATTAGTTTAATCTTGACTCCCGGCAGATATAAGTATATCTTTAGATAGTTTCTTTCTAAAAAATATCATGTCAAAAGGTTGTCACTCCAAATGCACCTGAAAGAAGAAAAAATGTTAGGAAATATAGTTGGGTAGGTAGAGATGTTTTTGAGGCTAATCATGCTGTCAATTTTCAGAAATAACATCAAGAAAGAATGAAAGTTGCACCAATGGATAAGGCACTGGTCTTCATAAGCCATAGATCTGCAATTCTGGATACCTCCTGAAAAGGAGCTGCCCTCCCCAAATGGAGCCACTGTTATTCATCAGTATTTTTCACCTATTGTTGATGACTAGATTCGTAGTTGAGTTTTCTAGAAGCTAATCTCCATATGTCAATTTGTCATCTAGAAAACACCTCATAAATTTTTTTTTTATCCTCCTGCCTCTCCCTGTCAGCCTATAATCAGAGAAAGCTTCATATTTCAAATCATGTATTGCTTCGGCAAAATATCCCTGTCTATAGATGTCTAGGCCTTGCTTATCTGCTATCATTTCCACCTTGTTTCTCATAAAATTCACTGTCCAATATTTGACAAAGTTTCTCCCTTCCTATCCTTGAATTTCTTGTAAAAAACAATCAGAATCAATGAAATTTTCCCCTAAGCTAGATAGTGGTGTTTAGGAAGTCTTTTCCTTGGAAAAAAACATCTTAAGCCAAAGAGCCTCTGTCTAGTACCAACCAGTCATAGATTGCCTTCCTATTCTGCAAAATAAGTCTTGATACATCCATAGGTCACACACCACTAAGAGGTTTTTGTCTCTGTTCAAGAATAAATTCAACAAAGGTCCAAATCATAAGAAAATAAGCGTGTTCACTGTCTAAAGAATGTGCTTAGATCGGGAAAAATCTCCATAAGGCACCAAAGAATCCTTCCAAGGTTCAAAGTCATATTTTTTTTGCATCTCTGTAGGGGTATAAGTGAATGAAAAATAATGTCCAAACAAGAACAAAGAGACAGGTCCAAATAAGTCTCTCATGTTGAAGAAATTTGCCATCAGTAAACAGATGGAGAGCAGCAATGAAAGAGAGCAGGAGTACATGTTTCAAAAGTCAAAATTTGCCCAAAGAGCAGAGGATATCTTTCAAAGTCACATAAATGCAAAGGACTGATATAATGATGATCTACGGTGTTTTTAGTATCCCCTTCAGAGGTAATGCTGCATAATTTTTCCAAAGGACATCGTCATAGTACATAAGAAGACAACTGCTTCTTATGCTGCCTTGAGCCTGGGATAAAAACACTAGTCAAAGAACAAATCCAATGCACCTCTGCAAACACAGTAAAAAAAGGTTAGTAAATAATGACTAGCAAGCAAATACTCCACAAATACAAGTCATGTAGCTTCTGGTTTAAAAATTCATGAGGATATTTTGATAAGAAGATGCATATCTCAGAACATGCCTCATATAGCAGATTGTCAAAATTTCACTTTATTACTTATTGTGATATACCAAGCAGAGATATGTATTACAAGGAAAGGACACAGTTTGAGAAAGGGATGAAATCTCATGATTGTGTTAACCTCCTCCAAACATGAGTAGATGGTTGGGTCACTTGTTGTTAACCTCCTCCAAACATTAGTAGATGGTTGGGTCACTTGTTGCAAACCTCCTCCAAGTAATAGCAGATGGTTGGGTGACTTGTTGTAAACCTCCTCCAGTATAAAGAGCAGATGGTTTGGAAATATTATGTTAACCTCCTTCATATAAAAGCAGATGGTTAGGAACATGATAGAGGCCTCCTTCATTTAACAAGCAGAGGGTCAGGAACAGAGATATAGCCTCATTCAAAGAGCACAGGACTAACAGTGTTTCAAATGGCCTAAAGAATTGTTTACACCACTTCCCCCAAAGGATGAAACAACTGATACAACATTAGTGTTTCAAGTAGTGTTTAAATGAGTTCACTGTTTAAAAGACAGAATTGAAATTAAGTGGGAAGCAACTGAAGGTTCATGGTTTGAAGCCATTTGTGACATCATCAAAATAGTGATACAAGGGTGTCAAAAGAAGTCTTTTCTCTTCATCTATAAAAGCCTCCTTCGAAGAGTAAACAAAGGCTAGAATGTCCAAAACTTGGAACAGGCTCATCACAATGACCGGAAGGGTATGAAAAAATGTCCCAATTTCAAGACAACATTCAAAGAAGCAAGGCATACCACAGTCATAGACAAGACCTCCTTATGTACATATGAACAAACTCTGCTATTGTATATGATTGCATTGAAGGTCTTTAAAAGCCTTCTCTTTGATAAATAGATATAAGTCAAATCTTGGTTAGTGCAAATGAGGTTTTTTCCACAGTCAAGAGAAAATATTATAAGGTGCCTAACAGTTCAGCAGTCTTTGATATGGTTCCTGAAGAAATTTTCCTTTTTAAGGGACAGAACAGCCTTAGTCTTCTACAATAGCCTCCTCATATGCATACGGAGAGGACAGTTAAGAAAATATGTCTGATGGTATTTTAAAAAAGTCATATATTACCAAGAACAGTGATTTATGTTTGATATGACAAAAAGGCCTTTTTTCAAAATTCAAACTCTCACAAAGTAACTACAAAGGTATTTTAGCTTGTTTTACTTTTAAAAGAGGGAGGAGACTGTTTCAAAGGCCCCATTTGCAATTTCAAAAGCCAAAGCGAATGTCCATTAGCTGCTCACTGGAGAAACAAAGTGATTTCGGGCATTTCTACAAGTTTTTTGAGCTGAAAGCCTGTGCGGCATGCCTGTGAGCGCCTGAACACAGCGTTTGAACTACTGCACGGCGCGCCTACGAGTGCCTGAACATAGCGTTTTAACTACTACGTCGCGCACCTGTAGCAGCACATGGCGCGCCTATGTGTTCGTTCACCGGTGCCTGAAAAAGACCCGACAGCCTGCATCTGTGTGTCGCTCTCGGTTGCAAACGTGCCGCTCATCCTCTGGGCTTCCAAAAACTCGTTGAGAGCTGCTCCAATGATCAACCAAGTCCATGAAACTAATCTTCGAGGTATTTCTTCATTCCTTGGCAAATTTTGAAGTTAAAGGGGGTGTTTTTGCTGTGTTTTCCCTAAGACGAAATAGTGATTTTAAAGACACTTCATCACCTAAAAAAATAAAGAGAGAAACAGTGGTAAAGAGATTGGTGGTTTGTCAAATTTGAAAAGGATCTCTTTGGTCATGGCTAGTAAATGATAAAGCAGTGAAAAAGGGAGGTTTATTATGCCAATTTGAAGGCTCTTTTTTGTGCTATAAAAATAGCTAAGACTGCCCACAGTTGCTATAAAGGAGCGGAGTCAGTTTAAGAGGTCTTCAAATCAATATTTGAGAAGTATCTTAACAGTATTTTGCAAAGGCTTTTGTTTGTTAAAACTCAGAGGGAAACAATGATTAGAAGTTAGGGCCTTTGGTCAAAATCAAATAGTTTTGTTGCTGTGGATGTCAAGAATTAATATAGTAATAGAAGAAGGTGTTTTTATCACTTTGAAAGAGCCCTAACTACCTTTCAAAAAAAAGTGATAGCCCACAGTTGCGAGATAGATAAACAGAGGTTGCAAAGATCTCAAAACATTTTTAAATGATCACTTAGACATTGGTAAAGGGGTTGAAGGCTTGGTCAATTTAAAGAGGTCCTTTCTGTGTTGTGAGATAGTAAAGTTTTTGCAGCCCTAGGGTCCAAAAATAGAGTCTGTTGTGAAGGTCTTCAAGTTAGTTGAAAGATGTTTTTGTTTACCTTTTAAAAGAGCAGTGAATAGCATAGGGGCAATGCTTGAGGGGAGGATTTTTTGTGCCAAAACAAAAGAAATCCTTGTTTAACAAATAACCACAAACACATCTTTTTCAAGATCTTTACCCAAACACAGTGATAAAGTGTTTTTGGTTATCATTTGACAAGTACTTGTTTGTTGGCATCAAAGAAGCACAGTGACTTGCAAAGAGGACAAGGTGTGGTGTTGGGAAACCATTTCAAAAACCATTTGAAACAGCTCGTCTTGGTCAGCCAGCAAAGAGAATCCAAAGCAAAATGCCTCCCATGCAAGATAGTAGAAGTGGCCCTCACAAGAGGTATGAACCTTTTTCAATTGAGGAAGTAAATGCCCATCCTTCAGTTCTATTTAAATTTCATGAAGTTGGATGTTTAGATTTTTGTCAAAGGGTTCAGGAGGTGAAAATTTACCTTCCCTTGACACCTCTATGTGCTTTAAGACTGCAAAGGAAACATTTTCAGCTGGCAGGCTTATATTTCAAGTTTTCTCCTAGATCCATTTCCAGAGCTACCAAAATGCCATATGTCAAAGAAAAATGGTTTAAGCAGAGCTACCTAGACTCGGATCAATACAAACCCTTTTTGAAGCCAGAGCATGGGGATGCATGCCCATCCATCTTTCCTTTTTCATATCTATTGACCAGCTATGCTCCCCTCATGAAGATAATCATGAAATATTTCACATGCGAGGGAAGGTTTTCCCGGATCTATGCTTACCATGTCCAGCTACTCATGCACTTCACGAGGACCCAATTGTTAAACCTCCCCTTTTTCCTCCATAGAAGTATTGAAAATATGGCTTCCACTGTTCAAAAGAGACCTTCCTCTCAGCAGCCATATTGTCTTTTCCATCATTCCCTTATCAAGATTGTCATTCTTCATCAACTTGAGAAGAAGGGAATTTCTTGGCACACTTTCATTTCACATCGCGATTTCGCCACTGTTTCTTCATCCCATGCATCTCCTTCACCTTCCACTCAACATATTTCTCCTTCTTCTAGTAAGCCTACTCCTAAGAAGCTAAAATATCGCATTATTGATCAAGAAGAAGAGCATAATGATGAAGAAGAACATAGTGAGCAAGAATAGCATAGTGAGGAAGAACATCATAGTGATAAAGAACAAAACAGTGAAGAGGATCCAAGTCAAAGGGAGCAAAGTGAAGAAAAACACAGTGATGAAAGGCAGCACAGTGATGAAGAAGAGCGCCATGAAAAAGAGAAAAACAATGAAGAGGGAAATGATGAAGAAATGGAACAGTTTGATGAGGATATTGGTATCCTTCACAGCAGTAAAAATGATGAGGAAGAAGCACAAGACATTGAATATACAGAGCCTAAAAGTCCTGAAGAAAGTAGGGACAAGTGTGAAAAGGGTAACCTTCAAAAAGACATGCAAGGTGACAGTCAAAGAATTCATGAAGAAGGTCAAAATAGTGGCAAGGATGATGAGGGGAGTAGCAAGGACAAAGACCAAATTGAGCATGTGCTAGCTGCCTCTTATAGGCAAGCGGCCATGGTTTATTCTCCAAAGGTGACAAAGTCCCCAACATAAAGAAAGAGAGTGCCTCAAACTGTAACTCCAAATGTCACTAAAGCCCTCCGTAGCAAAGGAAAATTTCCCAAGAAATCCATTGTGGAATTACCAAAGAGGAGGAGGACCAAGAAGGCCACCCAAAGCAAGGGAAAGGAGAAGGAAGAAAGTAGCCATGAAAAAGAGAGGGACTTTGACATAATTCAGATAAACAGTGATGATAGTGACAATGAGGCCAGAATCCTAGAGTCTCTCTTGATAAATAGAGAAGATCAAATTCATGATCTAAGAGCAGATCTAGAGAGGTCTGAAAACCTCATTCACTTTCTACAAACACAAAACAAGCAGATGAGTGTCCACATGGCGGTGTATGAGACACGGGCTATCAAATATCAAAAAGAGGCCTCCAAAGCAAAAATTAAGTTGGAAGAACTCATGGGCGAGTTCAATGATAGTGAAGAAGAAGATCAGCCAAGGAGGAAGAGGCCAAGGACCATGGGACTTAGAAGAGCTTTGAAGAAGCAAAAAGAAGAAGAGGCTGCCCTTTTCCAATCTTTTCTTCTTACTACCTTATTCACACAAGAGATAGAAAATAGTAGAGAAGCATGGCTTGAAAGGGTGAATGACCACTTGGAGAAGAAGTTGGAAAAGGCCAATAGAGATTTGGACCTTCAAAGAAGAATGACCGGGCACTATAAGAAGCTTAATCAATTCGCTCGACGAAAATTGAAAGCCACACAAGAAAAGCTCAAAGAGGCTCAAAAGAGGCGCCCGACACCAAAACTGAAGAAAGACACATCAAGGCTCCAAATTTTGGCCTCCGCTTCTTAGCATGCTTCTGAAAACCCTTGAGGGTCATGCTCACCAAAATTGGGCAAAATTCGATGAGTTTTGGTTTTTTGACATTTTTGGGCTTTTTGCTAAAAATCATGGGCATCGCCATTTCTGTTTGAGACATCCTCAAAGGATGAAAATGGTATCATTGTATGCCATAATTTCAGGTGCATCTACTCAGTGAATTTCAGATCAATTGAAGATGATTTGGTCCCCCAAAATGGCGAAAAACAGTCACTTTTTCAACACTCTGCCGCACATATCAGCAAAGTCTATTTTCTTGGTTTTTCCACACAGGTCAGTTTTTCACAGGGTTCTGGTGATTAGTTTGGAGAAAAAAAATATTTTCAGAAACTAGACATCTGGAGCTTTCCAACGAGCTATCACAGGCCTCATTTCGACATTGGGAAGGCCTCCAAAAGTTTCCCACAAGACAGGAGATTGTCTGCTGATATATTTCTTAAGTATTTTTGTGAAAAATGCACTTATCTGAAGTGGCTTTTCCTAATGTGCGTTTAGCCTTTTTGGGTCATGGTTGGTTAGGAAATTTCAATATAATTTATTTTTTTAGCATTTTTAAGATATTTTTATAGATATTTTGTGCCTTGGGCTTTGCAAAGCCTCAAGGACAGAATCAGATATTTTTGATGGGCCAATGAGCTTGCTAGTTGCACTAGGAGGTTTTCCCTAATATTGGCCTATATATTCCAAGAGACTTCATTGTAAACAAGGCTGAACTTGATGAATAGAGCAATATATGGTTATAAAAGCTTGGAAGAAACATTTGTCTCATGCATTGGATAGTTTCTTGAATGTTTTGGATGATGAAAGAGGACTGTTGTTGGATTCCTTGACTTGGTAAAATGCTATAGTGTCCCTCTCTGTTATGCTTCTTAGTTTTCATACATATTTCATGTGCTTGCTTGCTATAAGATAGTAGAGAATAGATGTGAGACATGCCCTTGGAGGCACCTCAGATTTCCTGTTTCATTATAGCTTCTATGTTTTCTTCCTTCTTAGTCATATCAAAGAAATCTTTGATTGCTCTTTGATCACTGAAGAAATTGTTTGCTTGTTTCATTTATGGTTTTATGCATGCTAAGTATGATTCACGATATGCCCTGCTTACTCATGGCTAGTCATAGCTCCACCTCTGAAACCTTTATTTGATTGTTTGATTGTCCTAGTTGAACCAAAGAGGTCTTGTACTGATCTTGCCCTTTTCCTAAAACTCTGCAAACTTACTTCAAAGTGCCCAATAGCTTGAAATACTATGTCTAGGCGTTTCCTCATAGTGGTTTGAGTTATTTGTTTGTCTTAATTGTCTTTCCCCAAAGTCTGATAGCAATTTCCTAAAGTTAGAGAGTCAAATATCTCTATGTATTGCTTGAATGTTTATTTCTATGCATTTATCAGTTTGTAGTTACATTCATCATGATTAATGGTTAGCCCTACCATGTTTATGTTAGCTATTAAACTATTTATGTTTGAAAGCCTTCGTTTTTCACAAACTTAGTGTCCATCTTGTTACACCATTTTTTGGTCATCTAACCTATTATCATTAGATGAACCCAAGTACACCATGTAAGACCAATTTTATCCTAAGTAAAATTTCTTTCACTATGTGAAATAACTTAGTAAAACACCTTTATTAAGTTGTTTACAGTCTAAACAGGAAACCCCAAAATGAAATAATAAACAAATCTATATTTTTTTATATTTCCTGGTTATATTTAACCCAAAACAAGGAAATTAATTAAATAAATCCTTATTTATTTAATTATTTCCTAAGAATAAGTTATTCAAATCATTATGTAAATAATATTCTTCGTTAAATTTGACTAAATCATTTATAAATAATTAAATAAACCAGTATTTATTTAATTATATTCCCACCATTTCCCTAAAATAATAAATAAATCATTTATTTATTTATTATTTATAAATAAAGGAATTGACCGGGGTCAAAAATCCTTTTCCCTCCAACAAATATAATAAAATATTCCTAAAGGGTGGTTCTAGAATTTGATTAATAATATTTTATTCATGCACCAAGTTCTAGACCGCCCTAATATTTTGTTATAAATAGAAGGGTTTTCCCATTCATTAGTCACATTTTCATTGTATTAGATCACTCTGGATCTATACTCTTGGTCTGAATTTGAGCCATTATCATTGTCACATTCTTCATCACTTGCTTTGTGAGCTCCCTTTGAGTTCTATGTTTGTCTGGGTTTTCTACACCAACAAGAGAGAGAAATTTTAGATCTAAAATTCTGAGGACTTTCAAAAACCCATCCAATTGAGGAGAATTGGAAACACATTTTTTTTTTTCCTCTCAGGTACTCCTTTTTAATATAAAAATTCTTTCAAATATATTGTTCTTGTCTTGTCTATTGGATGCATGGAGCAACATTTTATTCTCACTGCTTAATGTCTTTTATGCTTAGATCTGGATTTGTGCAGCTTTATTTGGATCACCTAACTGCAGATTTAAAGATATTGGCAGCCATAATTGATGTTAGGGCTATTTGTTATGCGTAGCTAAAGTGGTCTTTTTCCGATGAAAGATTCATACTAACAATTGGCAACTCCACACGGGTTTTATTTTGCGACCGTTGTCGTTTTATATATTCCTGCATATCCAGCTATTTCAGAACCTAGGGTTTCTCTTCAGTTTTTTTTTCCTATTTTTATGGTGTTTTTCACCTCTAAAACCCTTAAAAATTACAATTTTCAACTCCCGTGTGTTTCTGGCCCTATTGCGCAGGTGACAGACATCAGTCGCAGCTGAGACGACAATTTTTTTCTGAAATCTGCCGCCGAGAGTGCCGAAAGTGTAGGTCACACTTTTTGGCCCAAAAACTGCATCCTGGAGCTTGAGGTAGCAGAAAACAACCCAAAAACTGCGACCTGAACAAAAAATAGGTCAAAAACTGCGACCTAGACTTTTTTCTGGATTTTTTCTGAAATTTTTCCGGTTTTTGTCTGAACCTCTGTTAGGGTTGTCTGACCTCCGTCTTCACCCGTTTAGACCTATTCTTACTCTGTTTTACTCAACTAAGTGGGAATCTAGCCCCTAGGGCTTCAGTACCCTCCACTTTTTGTGGAAGAGTTTTAGCTGTTGTAAGTGTTTAAATTTTTAGAGTTTCAGCCATTTCTGATACCTCATCTTCAGATCCCTTTAATATTAGCTACTTTTCCTTTCAAATCACCTCATATAGCTTTGTTTGGGTTTGCCTCTAGGGTCACCTCCTTATCCCTTCTACCTTTAGTTGATTCCCCCCTTTGTTGCAGCAACCTTGCCTCTGCCTCTTTGCTATTTTCTACACCTCTTTTCAGCAGATTTCTCCTTTAGATCCCTGTCCCTCCCGACCTTAGATCTATTGGCCTCTTCTTAGTGTGTTTTGATTAGATTTTTTCCCTCTTTTAGACTAGTTTTGAGAGACCCGCCTTCTTGGGTTAGATCGATGCATTGTTAGCTGTTCATTTTATGTTATTTTAGCTTTATTTACTGTTCTCTGCAGATTTATTTTCAGTTCTGCAACACACTTTTTCTTTTACTCTCAAAATGTCTGGGTTTAAAAATTAAAATTAACACACGCCACACACTGACCCTAAGTGAAGAAAAGCCTGGTTAACACCGCCTGGCAAAGACTTTAAAATCAATTGACACTGCACCTCTCTGCCCTTGTTTTGACATTGACCTCTCTTGATTCTGCACCTCCCTGCCTTTGTTGGTTTTCTTCCCTTTGTGCCGTCATATTTGCGCCCCCCAGGCATATATCCCAGAGACTTCTTGGCCTTCACCCTCAGTTTCTGGTTGGTCGACCTACTCCTTCCCACTATCGTCGAGTTCGTCCCCCTTCGAGTCCGCACTCCGACTCCTTTTCTGATTCTTTGGGTTCTCCCCCTACTTCTGATTCTCCCCCTGTTACCTTCACCATGTCTGGTCTAGGGCCTAACACTAGCAGCATCTCTGCCCATAATGTTGGGAATGTTACTAGCGGCACCGCCATGGGTACTACCTCGACTTCTCCCTTGCTCCCCTTCATGGCAGGCCTCAGTCTCCCCAATTTCAATCAGTTTATCAATGATCCTATCCACCACGATGTTAGTTGGCCTACTATGCCAACCAAGCTCCCCTCCGACATTCCCAAGTTCGAATGCCTTGCTGGAGAGGATCCCTCCAACCATATCCGATCTTTCCACATGTGGTGTTCATCCCATTCCATTATTGATGATTCCATCCATCTTAGATTGTTCCAACGCATGCTTACAGGCGAAGCTTCTAAGTGGTATGTTGATCAACCCACTTCCTCTCATACCACCTTTGTGACTCTTGCCTGGGCTTTTTTATCTTACTTCTAGCTTCCCCTTCGTTACGACACTGGTATCGAACTTTTGACTTCTTTCCTTCAATCATCTGCGACCCGCCTATCCGATCATGTCTAGGAATGGCGGAGAAGAAAGAGTTTATTTCAATCTCCTACCTTCGAAGACCGTGTCTACATGGACTGGTTCCTTAGATCTCTCTTGCCCCCTATCGGGAAAGATGTCACATCGCATTTTCCTCAAACCGAAGAAGATGCCCTCCAAATGGTGTTAAAATATGACCTAATCTATGCTCAGACGGGTTATGTTTATACTGTTCTACCTGACCTCCCTAGACCTAGTGATGCCAATGCACCGGGGACACCTCATGCCACTGACGGTATCATTGGAGCTATCTCTCGTACATATGCCCAACCTCCCATGGGTTATGGTTTTCCTGGGGGGGGAGGCAGTGCCTCCCGCACTTTTTCTTCTCCCGGTAGCATGTCTCTAGGAAACAGCATGCCCCATATTTTGGCCCAACCTCCTACTTACCACACTGTTACCCAAACCCCTTATTATCTGTATCCGTAGCTTGGTGCTCCAGCTCCTCCAACATCAGCACCTCCACCTCCCTTGCCTTCTCAACCCCCGCAACAGCACTCATCGCCCCCTCAAGAGCAAGTGGATGCACAGCAGGGATTTGTGGCTACCCAACCACCTAACGGACAGGCGGCCACTCAACCTTCCCCTTCTGGTTCCTTTGATTACCATATGCTCATGATAAACTCTGATCACCCTTTACCTGTCGACCTTAACCTTCAAACTCGGTCTTGCCAGTACCCCAAGCCTCTTACTCCGTCTGTCCCCGAGTCACCTTCTTTAGGTTCTACAGAGCCTCTTTCGACATCTAATGGTCCCTTTCATATCCCTCAGCCCAAATTTGAGGTTCATACCAAGATTCCTAAGGGCCCATTACGCTAAAATGCTACTTCTGGTCGAGCTGCTCATTCGTATAGCATAGTAGATGATTTGGCGCAGTCTCCTGCTGCCATTTCAACACTGGAACTCCTCTAGTCATTTCCTTCTCAAAATAAGGCTCTACTATCTGCCATGGGCACTGTAGATCCTGATGATGACCAATTGATTATTTTCGACACCCGTCAATCAAAACATCCTCCCCTTCCTATTTCCATAGCTTTCGAAATCCTAGTCAAAATCCAGAATGCTCACATTTCTCGGTGTATTATTGATGAGGGGGCATCCACCTGTGTGATGTATGCTTCGGTTTGGAAACAACTCGGATTTCTTGAGCTGGCCCCTTCCACAATCACCCTTCGTGCGTGGGATGGCCATGCCTCCTAGCCCATTGGCCTATTCCGCAACTGTCCTATCACCCTTGCGGGCAAGACTGTTTGCGTTGATGTTGAATTTTATCGATGCCCCTCTTGACTATAACATTCTTTTGGGGCGTAGCTACACCTATTCCATGTCTACCGTCCCATCCTCTGTCCACTACAAGATATTTTTCCCTCATAATGGGAAGATTGTCACCATCGACCAATTATTATATCATGAACCAAAATCTCAAACCTCCCCTGAGTCCACCATCTCTGTTGTCACCAATCAGCAAACTGTTGATTCTTTGACCAGTGTTTCCCTTGGCGTCTACAAAGAATCCTCCTTACTTGGAACCTTCCTGGGTCCTCCCCCTCCTCCTGTCTCTGATCCTAGTTTAGCGAATGTTTTCATGATGCAATCATCTCAGGCTGACCTTAGACAACCTGCTTTGGCTAGTCAGCAACCTCAACCTCAACCTCGTCGGCCGCAACCTGCTCCTAGCCCTTCGCCTCAGCCAGCCATACCTCTTCCTTCTGGCCCTTCTCCTACAGCTGGTACCCATGAGCCCCTCTATCCTCCTGGGTCGGTTCCACCAGGTCTCAACCATCCTAGAGCCGTCCCTCCTGGCCATTACCCCACTGGTCAGATACCTTTCCTTGCTCCCCCTCCCAGAGTCTACTCGATTCCCATCATGGCCACCCTTTCCCTCCCCAATTTGACCCTGAGCATACCCGTCTGGTACCTTGACCCTCCAGCCACTACCCCGCCTGGTCAACCCAAACCTTATCTTGCTTTGACCCCGGTTCAACCGGTCCCCATGAATTCTCCCGCTACAACAGTGCCTCAGTCACCTCAACAAGAACCACCCCCTTTTGTGACCGCTTCGGGTAAGAATGGCAAAGCTCGTAGGGGGGCATCAAAGGACAAGGCTGCCCTGACAAACCCTGCCCCTCCTCGGCCTCCAAATCATACCATCCAGTGTGCTTTGTGTGATGTTGTTGGTCACGCCACCCATACCTGTCCTGAATTTCCTAATCTCAAGCCCATGGTTAATGTCGCGTTCCCTGAGTCCACGGTCCTGGAAGCCTTTTTTCCTTCCGTGACCGCAGCCAAGAACCCCAAGGCTAGTCAGAAACCTCAACCTCAACCTCGCTGGCCGTAACCTACTCCTAGCCCTTCGCCTCAGCCAGCCATACCTCTTCCTTCTGGCCCTTCTCCTACAGCTGGTACCCATGAGCCCCTCTATCCTCCTGGGTCGGTTCCACCAGGTCTCAACCATCTTGGAGCCGTCCCTCCTGGCCATTACCCCACTAGTCAGATACCTTTCCTTGCTCCCCCTCCCAGAGTCTACTCGGTTCCCATCATGGCCACCCTCTCCCTCCCCAATTTGACCCTGAGCATACCCGTCTGGTACCTTGACCCTCCAGCCACTACCCGGCTTGGTCAACCCAAACCTTATCCTGCTTTGACCCCGGTTCAACCGGTCCCCATGACTTCTCTCACTGCAACAGTGCCTCAGTCACCTCAATAGGAACCACCCCCTATTGTGACCGCTTCGGGTAAGAATGGCAAAGCTCGTAGGGGGGCATCAAAGGACAAGGTTGCCCCGACAAACCCTGCTCCTCCTCGGCCTCCAAAGCATACCATCCAGTGTGCTTTGTGTGATGTTGTTGGTCACACCACCCATACCTGTCCTGAATTTCCTAATCTCAAGCCCATGGTTAATGTCGCGTTCCCTGAGTCCACGGTCCTGGAAGCCTTTGTTCCTCCCGCGACCGCGGCCAAGAACCCCAAGACTATTCACACCAACCACCCCTGTGCTTTGTGTGATCTCCATGGCCATTACACCCACCTTTTTCCCCGCCTCAAGGACTTCTACACCTCTCTAGCCACGGTTCGCCAATTCGAGGCCAAGCGTAACGAGTCCACCTCTCCCCTATTTGTGCATTTTCCTTCGGCAGAACTACTAGACATGACGGCTCCCATTGACATTCCCCCTCCTGATGTCAAGATGACAGAGCCTTCGTCCACCATATTTTGCCTATCATCATCCATGAGACCCTCGGGGAACATTCCCTTTGAATCCTTCCCTGTTGTTTCACTTGACCTTCCTTCAGCGATCACCCTGGGCTCAACATCAGTAGATCCTTTATCTGCTTACTCTTATGTCACCCCTTGTGACGATGCGCATGTGAACCTCTCTTCTCATGATGATGAGTCAGGTAGCTTCACCGCGTCAGGTGGTCTTTCTTCCACCAGTCACTCCATATTCTATCACGATGACAACATTATGGAAAAAATCCCCACCCCTGACTTTATCTATTCCCCCTTACATCGAATCCATGCGTTCGCACCACATACACCTCATGGCCATTACATTGAAACCCCATGTTTGGGTAAGGGGGCACCCATATTTGAGAGACCAGGAGAAGAAATTCTCCACAACTCTCCTAGTGTATCTAGTCATGTTAGCTTTAGTACCATTATTCTTCCACATTTAGATGAACCTCAAGTGTCCCATATCACTTCAAATCACTATAGGGATGATACGCCTTATCTTTCCTTCATCTTACATCAGCAACCCAGTCTCTTAGACATTGTTGTTGACCAACCTATGGGTTTTCTAGGAGAGCATCAATTCATTATCTCCAAATCCTCTTTTTTGGATAGTGACACCAGATATGCCAACCGGAAAACTTAAAGTCCATTTGATTCATATATGCAGTACTAAAAGAGATTGGTAATCCTCCATTTCCTTTCTCATACTTCATAACCATAACGAAAACACATGGCGCACCACATCATTAAAATGTGTTTAGATTCCCCTTTATACATTTTGGCATGACCACAACATGCTTGGGGGCACCTATGCCCCTCAACCATAACCCTCCTCAAAATCAAATTTTCTCACTTACAACACTTTTCCTTGGGGCACCGCTTTGCCTCCATATTCATTCTTGTTCGTGTCGATTTCTGTCATGAGATACCCTATTGTACTCATGTTTTTTATGGTCCCCCATTGGACCTTTACTGTGTGGTAGCACCATCGAGTTGCCCTTGTTTATAGCATCCGAGTTGAGTCATCATCACAGTCATGGAGTCTATCTCGAGTCCCTTTGTATCCCGCCATAGTCCTCCATCCTTCATTGCTTGGTCCCTCTCTCGTGTTGCACATTATGGCCTTCATTACCACTGTCCCCTATCCCTCATGATATTGTGTCAGTCGCTACCAAGCTATTCATGCCCTTTATGCTCTAACAAGGGATGTCATCCATCCGCTACTCAATATCCCCCATTTCATCATCATCATTAGTGACCGTCTGTTAGTCGCTCTACTATTTTCTCTCGTGCCTTAGTTGGGGATCCCTTATTGCCTCACCTATGGCGAACCTCCATCTGTCGACATCAGCTCATTTACTCCAGAAGTCAGGTCTAGAGGGTAGTGTACCTTGGTTCGAGCTCCTTTCAGCATGTTTGTGATCTGTATACTTGATGGTCCAGTGATGCAGCAACAGCTATTGGTGATTCCCGGGTGTGTGTGAGATGTATCAACCCTCATGAGGGGGTGGCCCTGCAGGTAGCCCCCCACATGCCTGGATGACTTCTTCATTTCAGCCTTTAATGTAGCTCCTTACATTTGATGATGTCGACCTCAGCCGCTTGCAACGCCTTTTCGATTTGCATGTATCAGTGAGATTTTGTGAGCCCTTCCCCGTGTGTAGGGGGAATTTGGGTTGTATTTGTATCTCATGTACTAAAATATTATTGTATAATTCCTGGCTGTTATTCCAGGCATAGCATGTATGTGGGATTCATCATTCTATTTTTCTGGCTCGTATTTATGCCAGCATGTACTTTATAGTTCGGTCCCTTGTTTACTAGACATACTATTCTTTTGTACTTTGTCTCGGCGGGCATAGGTATGCCTCCCCCACCACCTTTAGCACAGGAACCACTTCATAAACTAGAGACTTGTTGCACCTGTAAGTCTCGTCTCCTCAGGGTATAGTCCTTTAGCACATTAGACTACCTTCCATTTCTCTCTCTGACTTCCCTCTTGATGTCTAGTGATTGAGTTCTTACAACGTCCTTCGGTCATACGATTTTCTCCTAACACTCGTACATTGGGGGGCAATCTGTTACACCATTTTTTGGTCATCTAACCTATTATCATTAGATGAACCCAAGTACACCATGTAAGACCAATTTTACCCTAAGTAAAATTGCTTTCACTATGTGAAATAACTTAGTAAAACACCTTTATTAAGTTGTTTATGGTCTAAACAGGAAACCCCAAAAGGAAATAATAAACAAATCTATATTTTTTTATATTTCTTGGTCATATTTAACCCAAAAAAAGGAAATTAATTAAATAAATCCTTATTTATTTAATTATTTCCTAAGAATAAGTTATTTAAATCATTATTTAAATAATATTCTTAGTTAAATTTGACTAAATAATTTATAAATAATTAAATAAACCATTATTTATTTAATTATATTCCCACCATTTCCCTAAAATAATAAATAAATCATTTATTTATTTATTATTTATAAATAAAGGAATTGACCCAAGTCAAAAATCCTTTTCCCTCCAACAAACATAATAAAATATTCCTAAAGGGTGGTTCTAGAATTTGATTAATAATATTTTATTCATGCACCAAGTTCTAGACCGCCCTAATATTTTGTTATAAATAGAAGGGTTTTCCCATTCATTAGTCACCTTTTCGTTGTATTAGATCACTCTAGATCTATACTCTTGATCTGACTTTGAGCCATTATCATTGTCACATTCTTCATCACTTGCTTTGTGAGCTCCCTTTGAGTTCTATGTTTGTCTGGGTTTTCTACACCAACAAGAGAGAGAAATTTTAGATCTGAAATGCTGAGGACATTCAAGAACCCATCCAATTGAGGAGAATTGGAAACACCATTTTTGTTTTCCTCTCAGTTGATCCTTTTTAATATAAAATTTCTTTCAAATATATTGTTCTTGTCTTGTCTATTGGATGCATGTAGACACATTTTATTCTCATTGCTTAATGTCTTTTATGCTTAGATCTAGATTTGTGCAGCTTTATTTGGATCACCTAACTATAGATTTAAAGATATTGGCAGCCATAATTGATGTTAGGGCTATTTGTTATGCGTAGCTAAAGTGCTATTTTTCCAACGAAAGATTCATACTAACACATCCCACCTCATTTTACCTTAAGATCCATTTTACCTTGATCAAATCGGCCCTTCAACATACCTTGTATCACCATCTGAGGCTTTCTAGACCTTTTCGACCCCATAGCCCAGTTGATCTGACAATATTTTTATCTATCTTAGTCTTTGATCAGTTCCTCCCTCAAAAACCTAAAAGAAAAACCAAAAACCTACTTCATAACTAGCCTAAAATTAGAAACATAAGAAGCAAACACATAGATATCCCTTACACAAATAGAGAGAGCCCTCTCTAAGTCCAGGAAGGCTAGGTCCTTGGGCTCCAAAGATTGGTTTGATGTTACCATGTCACTTGGCTTGCCAATCAGCCAAATCACGGGACCCTAACATAATGGCGATCACGGTGGGACATTTTGAGTTAGTGACAAACTAAGTATACCTTAGGACTTCAGAATCCCTCAACCTAGAAGTATTATCAAAGAGTAGAATCAAGTTGTCTCACCATCCTAGCAAAATGATGACCCAACTTTAGAAAACTCTTGCAAACCTCAGGGCTACACATAGAAAACTCAGAAAACCCCAAAAAACATCCCTAGATTGGCTTTTTATCAGTATTGGTGGTGGACCATACACATATCTCTAAAAACAACTAAAAACATACACCTGGTGACTCCACTAGCCTCTAGTAGGCCTATTACTCCACTAGTCCTTATAAAATCTCCTGGGAATGCATTAAGCAATCCCAATCATGCTGATGGTGGACAACAAAGTTCAAATCTTCCACCTGGCGACTCCACAACCCTCAATAGACCAAAAGAATCCACTAGTAGAAAACTCTAGACTGGTTGAAAAGACACAGTGACCCTTTTTTATTAACAAAGATGGATCCAAGGATGTAAAAGAGATATGCTCCGATGAGTAGAGACCATATCCCTGGATTCCCACACAAAATGCCGGAAATAGATTGGATGAAAAACCTACCTATCTTTCGAAATGAAAAGGTTGATGACCCCTTGTTACACCTCATCAAATTTCATATACACATATGGAGGTTGAAGGTTGAATGGCATGAGGACTGCCTCATGAAAATGTTTATGGCAACATTAGAAGGTAGCGAAAGAAATTGGTATGAATGGTTAGAACCTCGCATCTTGTTTTTTTTGAAGGATTTCCACAAGGTATTCTATAAATACTATATACGATATTTCCCATCTCTATCATTAGCTGAAAATTGTTGTGATCAATCTCAGGATATCATACAGTACCTTATAAATAGTGATGAAAATTTGGAAAATTTGTATCCTGAAGACCTCTTAACATCCATTCATGAATTTCATTCTCAAGATAACTATCATGACAGCCTAGTTGAGTTAGTTGAAGAAGAAATAATTCAAGGTAGAGAAGAAAACCCACAAGATCTCTCTGAAGACACAGGTGATCATTTAACACCCCCACTAGATGAGGCTCAAGAAGATTTCCAACCTCGGAATCATTCTTCTCTAGAGAAGGAAAACAATTGTTGCCCAATCCAAAGAAAACAGAAAATGCCTCCTCCTTTAACTACAAAAGAGGCTGATCAGATGTTGAGAATAAAACCAACCTCTGAACCTTTATATAAGGAAAATATTCTTGTTTGTACCATTCCTACCTTACCTACTAAAGAAATTGATCATAAAGAAACAATGGAACAAATTGTTTTTTGAGGTTGTAATACCTCCTCAAGAAGACATTCATCCTTGTAAGCAGTCACAAAAGGAAGAGAAACATAATGGTTCCATCCAGAGAAAAAGAAAGACACCACCCCTTCTAACAAAAGAAGAAAACAATAAAATCCTAAGCATACAGCCAGCATCCAAACCTTTTTGTAAAGAAGATATCTATGTGTTTTCTATTGCTAACTTATCTACTAATGTATTTTCTCATACTAAAAGTACAGAGCAGATTGATGTTGATACTACAATATCTTCTCAAGAAGACCTGGTGCCAAAGAATGGTCTTACTCATCAGGATAGTGGCTCACAAATGGAAATCATCTCACTAAAATAGGGCATAACAAGATTGCTTGCAGATAGCATAACATTACTTTCTGAAGCTACCAAATCAAATAATCATAAAGAGGGAGAAGAGATTATTTCTCAAAATAATCCCAAGGTTAGTCAAGTAAAGGAGGGAGTAATCCTAAATGAGGTCTATTGTTCAAATCTTCTAGGCCAATTATTATTCAAAGACCCCTTTGTTGTTTCCCTAGAGACCTTTAAAGAAGGAGTAGTATGTTCTACCATGAACAGTTTACTGCAAAGTATGAGGAAAAACTTAAGCACTAATGTCTGAAAACAAGTGAGGTGGAAGTGGCCTTTTGATTTCTTCAAACATCATCAAAGAGCTGAACCAAGATCAACCATGCAATCATCTAGTTGACTGGTTATATTGGAAAGAAGAGTTCACCAAATAAATGTCTATCATATATAGGTTAGAGTAGAATAGATAAGCATGCAAAATAAGCTCAGCCCCATGAGCATATTTCTTTTAGTTTGTTTTGAGAAAAATAGAAAACACAAAAATAACAAGAAAAGTAGAAAAAGAGGGCAGTTTGGAAAACAGTAAGAAAGCCCCATGTTCAAAAAATAGTCAATCTAAAAGCGAGCAAGTCTAAATGCCGCTACTAGTGATCAAAGATGTCTTGTTCAGTTATCTAGCGTAATCATAATTGTATTTGCTGATAAGTTAGTGAGAGAAGAGATAGTCAAATTGTGTAAGCTTGACTGTCAAAGAAAATAGATTAGGAAAAGATACTGGTTCCACATGCTCAAAACGGAACCAAAGAGGAAAACAGGGATGAAAAAACAAACTATGTATCCTAGCCCTGATTTTTCTAGATCTCATTTTCATGCAAAATAATGTTTGTGTGCAGCTTGTCTTCTATGCCACAAACACATGACAAATCAGACCGTCTAATCATGATTTGATCATTTTTCAATTTTATGTTCTAGTATAGTGAATAAAATCCTGTCAAACAGCTTAATCCTGACAGTCGATCTAGCATAGGTAGAGAAACAAAGGAGTTCATCAGTTTAATCTGGACTCCTGGAAGATATAAGTATAGCTTTAGATAGTTTCTTTCTGAAAAATATCATGTCAAAAGGTTGCCACTCCAAATGCACCTGAAAGAAGAAAAAATGTTAGGAAATATAGCTGGGTAGGTAGAAAATGTTTTTGAGGCTAATCATGTTGTCAATTTTCAGAAATAACATCAAGAAAGAATGAAATTTGCACCAATGGATAAGGCAGTGGTCTTCATAATCCAGAGATCTGAAATTCTGGACACCTCTTGAAAAGGAGTTGCCCTCCCCAAATGGAGCCACTGTTAGTCATCTGTATTTTTCACCTGTTGTTGATGAATGGATTCCTAGTTTAGTTTTCTAGAAGCTAATCTCCATATGTCAATTTGTCATCTATAAAACACCCCAGACAAATTTTTTTTATCCTCTTGCCTCTCCCTGTCAGCCTATGATCAGAGCAAGCTTCAGTTTTAAAATCATGTCTTGCTTCGGCAAAATATCCCTGTCTATAGTTGTCTAGGCCTTGCTTATCTGCTATCATTTTCCCCTTGTTTCTCATAAAATTCACTGTCCAATATTTGACAAAGTTTCTCCCTTCCTATCCCTGACTTTCTTGTAAAAAACAATCAGAATCATTGAAATTTTCCCCTAAGTTATATAGTGGTGTTTAGGAAGTATTTTCCTTGGCAAAAACCATCTTAAGCAAAAGAGCCTATGTCTAGTACCAACCAGTCATAGATTGCCTTCCTATTCTGCAAAATAAGTCCTGATACATCCACAGGTCGCACACCACTAAGAGGTTTTTGTCTCTGTTCAAGATGAAATTCAACAAAGGTCCAATCAGAATAAAATAAGCATGTTCACTATCTAAAGAATGTGCTTAGATCGGGCAAAATCTCCATAAGGCACCAAAGAATCCTTCCAAGGTTCAAAGTCATATTTTTTTTGCATCTCTGCAGGGGTGTAAGTGAATGACAAACAGTGTCCAAACAAGAGCAAAGAGACAGGTCCAAATAAGTCTCTCATGTTGAAGAAATTTGCCATCAGTAAACAGATGGAGAGCTGTAATGAAAGAGAGCAGGAGTACATGTTTCAAAAGTCAAAAGTTTCCCAAAGAGAAGAGGATATCTTTCAAAGTAACATAAATGAAAAGGATTGATATAATGATGATCTACGGTGTTTTCAGTATCCCCTTCAGAGGTAATGCTACATAATTTTTCCAAAGGACATCGTCATAGTACATAAGAAGACAGCTGCTTCTTATGCTGCCTTGAGCTTGGGATAAAAACATTAGTCAAAGAACAAGTCCAATGTACCTCTGCAAAGACAGTAAAAAAAGGTTAGTAAATAATGACTAGCAAGAAAATACTCCACAAATACAAGTCATGTAGCTTCTAGTTTAAAAATTCATGAGGATATTTTGACAAAAAGATACATATCTCAGAACATGCCTCATATAGCAGATTGTCAAAATTTCACTTTATTACTTATTGTGATATACCAAGCAGAGATATGTATTACAAGGAAAGGACACAGTTTGAGAAAGGGATGAAATCTCATGACTATGTTAACCTCCTCCAAACATGAGCAGATGGTTGGGTCACTTGTTTTTAACCTCCTCCAAACATGAGCAGATGGTTTGGTCACTTGCTGCAAACCTCCTCCAAGCAATCGCAGATGGTTGGGTGACTTGTTGTAAAACTTCTCCAGTCTAAGGAGCAGATGGTTTGGAAATATTATGTTAACCTCCTTCATTTAAAAGAAAATGGTTAGGAACATGATAAAGGCCTCCTTCATTTAACAAGCAGAGGGTCAGTAACAGAGATATAGCCTCATTCAAAGAGCACAAGACTAATAGTGTTTCAAATGGCTTAAAGACTTGTTTACACCACTTCCCCCAAAGGATGAAACAACTGATACAGCAGTAGTGTTTCAAGTAGTGTTTAAAGGAGTTCATTGTTTAAAAGACAGAATTGAAATTAAGTGGGAAGAAACTGAAGGTTCATGGTTTGAAGCCATTTGTGACATCATCAAAACAGTGATACAAGGGTGTCAAAAGAAGTCTTTTCTCTTCATCTATAAAAGCCTCCTTCGAAGAGTAAACAAAGGCTAGAATGTCCAAAACTTGGAACAGGCTCATCACAATGACCGGAAGGGTATGACAAAATGTCCCAATTTCAAGACAACATTCAAAGAAGTAAGGCATACCACAGTCATAGACAAGACCTCCTTATGTACATATGAACAAACTCTGTTGTTGTATATTATTGCATTGAAGGTCTTTAAAAGCCTTCTCTTTGATAAACAGATATAAGTCAAATCTTGGTGAGTGCAAATGAGGTTTTTTCCACAGTCAAGAGAAAATATTATAAGGTGCCTAATAATTCAGCAGTCTTTGATATGGTTCCTAAAGCAATTTTCCTTTTTAAGGGACATAACAGCCTCAGTCTTCTACAATAGCCTCCTCATATGCGTATGAAGAGGAGAGTTAAGAAAATAGGTCCGATGGTATTTTTAAAAAGTCATATATTACCAAGAACAATGATTTATGTTTGATATGACAAAAAGGCATTTTTTCAAAATCCAAACCCTCACAAAGTAACTACAAAGGTATTTTAGCTTGTTTGACTTTTAAAAGAGGGAGGAGACTGTTTCAAAGGCGCTATTTGCAATTTCAAAAGCCAAAGCGAACGTCCATTAGTTGCTCACTGGAGAAACAAAGTGATTTCAGGCATTTCTTCAAGTTTTTTGAGCTCAAAGCCTGCACGGCGCGCCTGTAGCTATGCACGGCGCGCCTGTGAGCGCTCGAACACAATGTTTGAACTACTGCACGACGCGCTTGTGAGCACCCGAACACAGTGTTTGAAATACTGCGCGGCGCACCTGTAGTAGCATGCAGCGCACCTGTGTGTTCGTTCACCGATGCCCGAAAAAGAGCCAACTGCCTCCATCTATGCGGCGCTCTCGGTTGCAAACGTGTCGCTCATCCTCCGGGCTTCCAAAAACTCTTTGAGAGCTACTCCAATGATCAACCAAGTCCATGAAACTAATATTCGAGGTATTTCTTCATTCCTTGGCAAATTTTGAAGTTAAAGGGGGTGTTTTTGCTGTGTTTTCCCTAAGACAAAACAGTGATTTTAAAGAAACTTCATCACCTAAAAAAAAAAAGAGAGAAACAGTGGTAAATAGATAGGTGGTTTGTCAAAATTGAAAAGGATCTCTTTGGTCATGGCTAGTAAATGATAAAGCAGTGAAAAAGGGAGGTTTATTATGCCAATTTGAAGGCTTTTTTTTGTGCTATAAAAATAGCTAAGACTGCCCACAGTTGCTATAAAGGAGCATAGTTAGTTTAAGAGGTCTTCAAATCAATATTTGAGAAGTATCTTAACAGTATTTTGAAAAGGATTTTGTTTGTTAAAACTCAGAGGGAAACAACGATTAGAAGTTAGGGCCTTTGGTCAAAATCAAAGAGTTTTGTTGCTGTGGATGTCAAGAATTAATACAGTAATAGAAGAAGGTGTTTTTATCAGTTGGAAAGAGCCCTAACTACCTTTAAAAAAAAGTGATAACCCACAGTTGCTAGACAGATAAAAAAAGCTTGCAGAGATCTAAAAAACTTTTTAAATGATCACTTAGACATTGGTAAAGGGGTTGAAGGCTTGGTCAATTTAAAGAGGTCCTTTCTGTGTTGTGAGATAGTAAAGTTTGTGCAGCCCCAGGGTCCAAAAATAGAGTCTGTTGTGAAGGTCTTCAAGTCAATTGAAAGATGTTTTTGTTTACCTTTTAAAAGAGCAGTGAATAGAAAAGGGGCAGTGCTTGAGGGGAGGATTGTTTGTGCCAAAAAAAAATAAATCCTTGTTTAACAAAGAACCACAAACACATCTTTTTCAAGATCTTTGCCCAAACACAGTGATAAAGTGTTTTTGGTTATCATTTGACATGTACTTGTTTGTTGGCATCAAATAAGCACAGTGACTTGCAAAGAGGACAAGGTGTGGTGTTGGGAAATGATTTGAAACAGCTTGTCCTGGTCAGCCAGCAAAGAGTATCCAAAGCAAAATGCCTCCCAGGAAAGATAGCGGAAGTGGCCCTCACAAGAGGTATGAACCTTTTTCAACTGAGGAAGTAAATGCCCATCCTTCAGTTCTGTTTAAATTTCATGAAGTTGGATGTTTAGAGTTTTGTCAAAGGGTTCAAGAGGTGAAAAGTTACCTTCCCTTGACACATCTATGTGCTTTAAGATTGCAAGGGAAACATTTTCAGCTGGCAGGCTTAGATTTCAAGTTTTCTCCTAGATTCATTTCTAGAGCTACCAAAATCCCATATGTCGGAGACAAATGGTTTAAGCAGAGCTACCTAGACTCAGATCAATACAAACCCTTTTTAATGCCATAGCATCGAGATGCATGCCCATCCATCTTTCCTTTTTCATATCTATTAACCAGCTATGCTCCGATCATGAAGATAATCATGAAATATTTCACATGCGAGGGAGGGTTTTCCCGGGTCTATGCTTACCATGTCTAGCTACTCATGCACTTCACAAGGACCCAATTGTTAAACCTCCCCTTTTTCCTCCATAGAAGTATTGAAAATATGGCTTCCGCTGTTCAAAAGAGACCTTTCTCTCATTAGCCAGCTTGTCTTTTCCATCATTCCATTATCAAGATTGTCATTCTTCATCAACTTGAAAAGACGGGAATCTCTTGGGACACTTTCATTTCACATCCCGATTTTGCCACTGTTTCTTCATCCCATGCATCTCCTTCACCTTCCACTCAACATATTTCTCCTTCTTCTAGTAATTCTAGTCCAAAGAAGCTAAAATCTCCCATGATTGATCAAGAAGAAGATCATAATGATGAAGAAGAACATAGTTAGGAAGAACAACACAGTGAGGAAGAACAACATAGTGATAAAGAACAAAACAGTGAAGAGGATCCAAGTCAAAGGGAGCAAAGTGAAGAAAAACACAATGAAGAAAGGCAGCACAGTGATGAAGAAGAGCGCCATGAAAAAGAGAAAAACAATGAAGAGGGAAATGATGAAGAAATGGAACAGTTTGATGAGGATATTGGTAGCCTTCACAGCAGTAAAAATGATGAGGAAGAAGCACAAGACATTGAAGATACAGAGCCTAAAATTCCTGAAGAAAGTAGGGACAAGAGTGAAAAGGGTAGCCTTCGAAAATACATGCAAGGTGACAGTCAAAGCATTCATGAAAAAGGTCAAAACAATGGCAAGGATGATGAGGGGAGTAGCAAGGACAAATACCAAATTGACCATGTGCTAGCTGCCTCTCCCAGGCAAGGGGCCATGCTTTCTTCTCCAAAGGTGACAAAGCCCCAAACATAAAGAAAGAGAGTGCCTCGAACTGTAACTCCAAATTTCACTAGAGCCCTCTGAAGCAAAGGGAAATTGCCCAAGCAATCCATTGTGGAATTACCAAAGAGGAGGAAGACCAAGAAGGCCACCCAAAGCAAGGGAAAGGAGAAGGAAGAAAGTAGCCATGAAAAAGAGAGGGACTTTGACATAATTCAGATAAACGGTGATAATAGCAACAATGAGGCCAAAATCCTAGAGTCTCTTTTGATAAATAGAGAAGATCAAATTCATGATCTAAGAGCAGATCTAGAGAGGTCTAAAAACCTCATTCACTTTCTCCAAACACAAGACAAGCAGATGAGTGTCCACATGGCGATGTCTGAGACACTGGCTATCAAATATCAAAAAGAGGCCTCCAAAGCACAAATTAAGTTGGAAGAACTCATGGGCAAGTTCAATGATAGTGAAGAAGAAGATCAGTCAAGGAGGAAGAGGCCAAGGACCATGGGACTGAGAAGAGCTTTGGAGAAGCAAAAAGAGGAAGAGGTTGCCCGTTTCCAATCTTTTCCTCTTACTACATTATTCACCCAAGAGATAGAAAACAATAGAGAAGCATGGCTTGAAAGGGTGAATGACCACTTGGAGAAGAAGTTGGAAAAGGCCAATAGAGATTTGGACCTTCAAAGAAGAATGATCGAGCACTATAAGAAGCTTAATCAATTCGCCCGGCAGAAATTGAAAGCCACATAAGAAAAGCTCAAAAGAGGCACCCGGCACAAAAACTAAAGAAAGACACATCAAGGCTCCAAATTTTGGCCTCCGCTTCTCAGCATGCTTCTGAAAACTCTTGAGGGTCATGCTCACCAAAATTCGGCAAAATTCGACAAGTTTTGGTTTTTTGACATTTTTGGGCTTTTTGCTAAAAATCATGGGCATTTACATTTCTGTTTTAGACATCCTCAAAGGATGAAAATGGTATCATTGGATGCCATAATTTCAAGGGAATCTACTCAGCGAATTTCATATCAATTGAAGATGATTTGGTCCCCCAAAATGGCGAAAAACAGTCACTTTTTCAACACTCTCCCCTGCATATCAGCAAAGTCTATTTTCTGGGTTTTTCCACATAGGTCAGTTTTTCACAGGGTTTCAGTGATCAGTTTGGAGAAAAAAATGTATTTTCAGAAACTAGACATCCATATATTTCCAACGAGCCATCATGGGCCTCGTTTTGACATCTGGAAGGCGTCCAAAAGTTTCCCACAAGACATGGGATTTTCTGCTGATATATTTCTTAAGTATTTTTGTGAAAAATGCACTTTTTTGAAGTGGGTTTTCCTAATGTGCGTTTAGCCTTTTCTGGTCATGGTTAGTTAGGAAAAGTCAATATAATTTCCTCTTTTAGCATTTTTAAGATATTTTTATAGATATTTTTTGCCTTGGGCTTTGCAAAGCCTCAAGGTCAAAATCCGATATTTTTTATGGGCCAATGAGCTTGCTAGTTGCACTAGGAGGTTTTCCCTCATCTTGGCCTATATATTCCAAGAGACTTCATTGTAAACAAGGCTGAACTTGATGAATAGATAAATATATGGTTATACAAGCTTGGAAGAAACACTTGTCTCATGCATTGGATAGTTTCTTGAATGTTTTGGATGATGAAAGAGGACTGTTGTTGGATTCCTTGACTTGGTAAAATGTTATAGTGTCCCTCTCTGTTATGCTTCTTAGTTTTCATACATATTTCATGTGCTTGCTTGCTATAAGACAATAGAGAATAGATGTGAGACATGCCCTTGGAGGCACTTCAAATTTCCTGTTTCATTATAACTTCTATGTTTTCTTCCTTCTTAGTCATATCAAAGAAATCTTGATTGCTCTTTGATCACTGAAGAAATTGTTTGCTTGTTTCATTTATGGTTTTATGCATGCTAAGTATGATTCACGGTATGCCTTGCTTACTCATGGCTAGTCATAGCTCCACCTATGAAACCTTTCTTTGATTTTTTTATTTTCCTAGTTGAACCAAAGAGGTCTTGTACTGATCTTGCCCTTTGCCTAAAACTCTGCAAACTTACTTCAAAGTGCCTGATAGCTTTAAATACTATGTCTAGGTGTTTCCTCATAGTGGTTTGAGTTATTTGTTTGTCTTAATTGTCTTTCCCCAAAGTCTGATAGCAATTTCCTAAAGTTAGAGAGTCATATATCTCTATGTATTTCTTGAATGTTTATTTCTATGCATTTATCAGTTTGTAGTTACATTCATCATGATTAATGGTTAGACCTACCATGTTTATGTCAGTTACTAAACTATTTATGTTTTAAAGCCTTCGTTTTTCACAAACTTAGTGTCCATCCCACCTCATTTTACCTTAAGATCCATTTTACCTTGATGAAATCGGCCCTTCAACATGCCTTGTATCACCATCTGAGGATTTCTAGACCTTTTCGACCCCATAGCCCAGTTGATCTGACAATATTTTTATCTATCTTAGTCTTTGATCAGTTCCTCCCTCAAAAACCTAAAAGCAAAACCAAAAACCTACTTCATAACTAGCCTAAAATCATAAACATAAGAAGCAAACACATAGATATCCCTTACACAAATAGAGAGAGCCCTCTCTAAGTCTAGGAAGGCTAGGTCCTTGGGCTCCAAAGATTGGTTTGATGTTACCCTGTCACTTGGCTTGCCAATCATTGAAATCACGGGACCCTAACACTCTTCATGCCGCATAGTATATCTTTTTGAGGTCTTAATGGGTATGGAATTATTTTTTGGAGGGATTATAGAACCCAATGCTGATAAAAATTCTAAAATATGCCCTTGGAATCACTTCAAACTATTTTTTCAAACAAACGTTATGCAATTTTAAAAACCAAATACACACCTTTTGCTTTCTTTTGAGGAGCTCAATATTGAAACTGAATTATCTCTGTGATTTCGGATCTTCAATATCTGAAATTTGGCATTAAGGTAGCCCTCTAGATCCTCTTTTGAATTCCATAGGTCTTACCCTATTTTTATCATTGAAGACAAAGTTATTCCCAATCTCCTATGATGACCTAACTATGGACTGGTTCAGTGGAGCGAACTTGTACAACTTGCCATGTGTCACTTTTTGCTCTTTTGGCTCTAAAATTTATAGACAGGAAACTACGGTCCGTGCAATTCTAGTCACTATTTACATAATTCCAATCCGATGCTCAAAGAGAGAGTTATGAAGATTTTCCCACGATCACCTCTTTGAGATGAAATTCTGGAGCCTGAAAAAGACCTAACTTCCACAGATCATATCTTCGAAAATATTGCGAACCAAGCTCTGAAATTTGGCAAAGATGTTCCTCAGGATTTCAGATTCGCGCTCTAAACATTTCAGCTTCTGAACCTTCGTAGAAACAAAGTTATAGCGAAAATTATGCGATGACCGTTTTAAGTGAAATTTAGGAGCCCGTAGAAAGCCCTAAGTTCCACAGATAATATCTCCAAAAATGTTGTGAACCAAGCTCTGAAATTTTTCGATGATGTTCCTCAGGATTTTAGCTTTGTAATCTAAAAATTTCATCTTCTGAAACTTTGTAGAAAAAAAATTATAGTGAAAATTCCATGATGACATTTTTTGAGCAGCGAAACCCTAGAATCCAAAGATTTGATACCAAGTGTTGTGAAACCAGCTCCAAAAATAGAAGAAAATAGATATCAATGCCTTAGAAATAAGCCACCTTGAGGGGGAAACCTCCAATACATTACATGAATAAACAATTCTTAGATGATACAAATGACAAAACCTCCTTTCTATATATAGGAGTCCATGGGGCTACAATGTAATCCTAGTGGGGCCACAATGTAACCCTAGCCGACCTAACAATAATAATGTAAGGGCACAATAATAAAAATATGGGGGTTACATCGGTACAAAAATAACAATAAGGGGGGCTACACTAACATAATAAGGGACTACACTATTAATATAAGGACTTAACATAAGACAACATTCATCTATCCCCGGGGCACATTCACTTATCGAAAACTCCATTTTGGTTTAAATAACACTGAGGCAACTTCTAAGAGAGCAATGGATTATGCTTTCAATGACATTAAGCACTTTTTTCAACCTTCTCTAGATGATTTACCCATGCATTCACGAAACCAGACTGATCACCCAATGCATTTGAGAGCTATCTTTATACGATGTCGACACTACAAAATATGCCTCAATCCACATAAATGTGTGTTTTGTGTTAGTTCTAGTCATTTGCTAGGATTCATCATCTCAAAAGAAGGAACTCGAATCAACCCACTCAAGGTCCAGGCTATTCTTGATTTTCTTGCGCCACCAAATTTGCTTCAGTTACAGAAACTTCAAAGAAAGGATAACTTGTTAAGGAGGTTCATACCCAACTACGCCAAAATGGCTAAAGGATTTACTCGGCTCTTGAAAAAGGGGATTCCCTTCCATTGGGATAAGGTTTCGCAAGCTTATTTTGATATTTCCAAGGATACACTTGTCCTGGCATCATTAATGTATCCCCCCAATTATCAGAGTGATTATTTCTTATATATCGTTGTGGTTGATACGACCATTGCTATGGTGTTGGTCCAAGTATAAAATGGGATATATCATCTGATCTATTATTTGAGTTGTAATCTCAATGATACAGAAGTGAAGTATTCATATGTAGAAAAGCTTGCCTTGGCGGTCTTTCAAGTTGTCCAAATTTTTCACCACTATATCCTGTTCTGGAAGACCATTGTCATTTCAGATTGCAACCCCATGACTTACATCTTATCACGTCAATTTCTAGGGGGAAGGTATTCAAAATGGATAGTCATTTTGTAGGAGTTCGATTTGGAATTCATCAAATCCAAGTCAAAAAAGTCTTTAGTTTTGGTCGAGCTTCTCTGCGACCTTCCCCTTGATAGTACTGCTACTACATCTAAACCATCTAATCTTTATGAGTCTATATTTCTGATCGGATCATCTGATCCTTGGTATGGGGATTTTATCATTTATCTCCAGACCCAGAATTTTTGGCTTGATACCTTTCACTCTAAACAACGATGTTTTCGATACCAAGCCAAAGTTTATCTTATCATTGGCGATACACTTTATCGTCGTGGTGTTGATACTATTTTAAGGAGGTGCCTCACTCATGAGGAAGTTGAAAATGTTTTAAATGATTGTCATGTTGGGCTTGTGGTGGAAATTTTTCTAGATACGCTACCGTGCAGAAGATACTCCACGTCGGTTACTTTTGGCCAACCATATTTCACGACTGCATCCTCACAGTCAAAATTTGTCATGTGTGCGAGATATTTGACCATAAATTCCGCAAACCTCTAGCGCCGATGCATCCTGTTATCGTTGTGGGAACATTTTCAAAATGGGGCATTGAATTCATGACCTGCAACCCTCGTTCGTCCAACGAGCATGGTGATATTATTATCGTAGTAGAATACTTTACCAAGTGGGCCGAAACAATGCCTACATTCAAAAACATGGGCGAAACAACTGCATTGTTTTTCTTTAATCATGGCATTTCACAGTTTGGTGTTCCACAGTCTATAGTCACAGATGATGGGAATCATTTTCTCAATCAGATGATGAATGATTTGATTACCAAATTAGGACTGTCACATGATAGTTCTACTCCTTATTATCCACAATCAAATGGACAATTTGAGGCTATCAACAATATTCTTAGACGAATGCTTCAACGAATGATATGAGTTCATAAACAAATTTGGCATTTGATATTATACTCGGCTTTGTGGGTGTACAGAACTTGACTGAGAAATGCAACTAGATTTACCCCCTTTCAATTGGGGTATGGTCTGGAAGCTATCTTTCCAACCCAATGTGAAATACCGTCATTAAAACTCACAATAGACTTGTTACCTAACACCTCTTTTGAAGAACTGTGTCTTTTCAACCTCATCCATCTTGATGAAACGCGTCGTGAAGCTACATTGGCCAACGAAGCACATAAGAGATGTATAAAGGCGCAATACGACAAATGTGTCCAGCCTCGTATCTTCTCAGAGGGTGACCTGGTCCTTCTTTATGATCAAGAAGCTAATGTAATAGGTACAGGGAAATTTGAGCCGTTATGGCATGGACCCTATATTGTCAAAAGGTTTCTTGCTAAAGGTGCCTACAAGTTGGTAGATTATGATGGAATTCCATTAGCACAGCCCCGAAATGGGTTGTATCTCAAATGTTACTATGCTTAAACATGAGCATAGTAAATTTTTGTATCATATTGTATATATGTTGTTGATTTTCATTTATTGTCTTAGTTTGTTTTTCTAAATTTTTATTGAAGTTAGTAATCCGCTTTACATTTCATCATAGATGTTTGAATTTTTGGAACCATTCGTTGGGTATGCTGATGGTGCTAGTCGTAGTATGCAGAATCTATCTTGTGTAGCATGGGCCATTTTCGTTCTGAATGATGAGTTAGTGAGTTTTCAAGGAATTTGTATAGGTCAATCTACAAACAATATCGTTGAGTATAGCGCATTGATCGAACTTCTCTCTGATTCCATTTCATTTGGTATTAACTGCATCATCATTACATTAGACTCGCAACTTCTGGTACTACAACTTACTAGTGTTTATACTGTTAGAAATCGAACAGTGAATCATATGTTCCTAAGAGTTCGACTTTTGTAAAGACATTTTGATTTCATTCAATATCAACAAATTTCTAGAAAGTTGAACACATTAACTGATTCCTTAGCGAATTATGTTATAAACAGACATTTTCAACACATGTAAAGACATATTTTCAATTCAAATAACATAATTGAATAGGACTACGCAATAAACATAGGAAAACATTGAAAACAAATAAACTATAGGTTTTTACAAAATTTGTGCCCAAGACACATTGGTCATCTGACCTCAAAATGTATGCAACATGTCAGAAGTAATCTAGTGATGCTCATGGTAACATGCTACTGATCTAGCTATCCTACACAATAACCGTATCCAATTATTAGGAACACCAATACTATGGTGTTGCAATCTCATGGGTAACTCTTCGATCCGGCAATCCAGAAGCTCGAGAGTCAACCACTGTATGTGTTGTTGTGGCTCAGCAAGAGTCTCATCCATATCCAAATACTAAAGGACTGCTCTCCCGACAACCCTCTCTGTTGGCTCATCTGCTCCCTGCTCTAGTTGTCCCACTCGTCGAATTTGACCTACATATGCATAAATCAAAACTTTAGTTTAGTATTGGGAAACATCAAAATACAAAAAATATATAAACGTTAGAAAAATAAAAAACATGGTCAAAACATTCTTACTAAATTCACCCCATTGAGTGTCGTCTGGTAAAGCCAAACCTGGATCTCCTCAGAATTCAATGACTGCATATGCATAATCATCAATGGTGACCATATTTCTCCTGAACAAGGCGAAGAATGCAGTCGAGAACACGATGGTCGATTGACCAGCATGTCTAGCCATCAATTCTACCCATCTCTACATCCTTGTATCTCTAGGGTTAGATATAACCAATGTCACATGCTGAGGCTACATCAATGGAATCCTCTCTAAGGAAAAAAAAATGAGGATCAAACCATAGTTGAAATTTTTCTTCCTTCCCCCCTTTGCCTTTCTTAGTTTTTCTTTCATCTGAAAGAGTACATCTTCAACCTGTTATACGAATAAATCCTTCTTGTGAACAAGAACGATCTCCCTATTATCCTAAGGATATCTAGAAATAAACAACCAAATGCAAACGGTTTTCTCTAGATAATTTGTGATTTAGAATTATTAATAACAAAATACGAGGACATGCCCCTACCTGAAGTCCAACTCTTGTCTTCTATCCAGTCACTCCAAAAGAGGTCACTTTAGCGTGTGAAACCTAAAATCAAAGACAGATAAAATATTTAAAAGCACCTTCAAGATATAATAATCGAGAAAACACTAATCTATCTCAGTGATCAAGGAATATAAGAATTGAATTACTCAAATAGATACATGAAAAATTCAATGAGAAAATGGAATCCATTTGTATTAACTGGCATAATAAGAAGTAACCTTACAAACTATTGCCTTGATGTTATACAGGCTCTTCTGGGGTCCTGGGCAACTATCCTCTCTCATATTGACAAGCCTTATTCTCTCTGAACGAGCATGAAGTTATGGACATGAGTGTGTGATCATTCTCATATCAAAAATGGCTAGTATAGAGCGTATGCTCTCTTAAGGATTTCTTCAGCAATTAGTCTCTCTTGAGACTAAAACATGAGCTCAATTTATAGGGAAATTGAGGTAGTTTTAGTTCCATGAAGAGGGGGATGGATTCCTCTCATGAAGGGATTTGACCTCCACATACCAAGGGATAAACTCCATGAGTGAAGGGATAGAGCCCATGAGAAGAGGATAAAGCTCGAACTGAACACGCTTCTAGAAGATTCCATTTGGGAGAATATTCGAGAAGCTAGGTTTCTAGAACATACTTTTTCCTTTATTTGACTATTTATGGGGGTCCGTAGGTTTTATAAGCAAAATGTGCAGGATGTGCCACGTGCTATAGAGCAAATATCTATGGATCTATAGGAAAGAGCTAGGACAAGTGCGGAGTTATACTTTTTAGGGTTTTAATCAGCTTTTCTCTAATTCCAAGACTTGGTTTAGGAACATTTTGATTTTTTGACTTCTAGGGGAGTATAATATAGATAGTGATGACCATATATATACAATAAAATGTCATGGTGACAAAATAACGTGTAACAGATAATCCCCTAAAGTGTGAATTCTGAGGTAGTTCTAAAGAGTGAAGTGCTTTATCATTCCCAGGATTGGATTGTGGACACACTTGTCGAAAACCTATAAAAACATTCAAGGAAAACATATATTAATATATGCATATCATCGCTGAGGTAGGCATTCCCATACTCAGATAAAAACTACCTACATGTTCTGGTACAGAAATGATTTTAAAATTACATCAATAGTAGACACAACATGGATGCAGCCATCTGTCATAAGTAGTCTACTGTATCATGAATAATAGAACTCTTCGTAGCCTGGATGGTGGAAACTAGATCCAGGGTCTTGATTTCTGCTTCCCAAACTAGTATGATTCTAATCATGCGATTGATTGTGTTGAATTCAAACATGGTAGAAACCACTTGATTACCAGTCAATGATGTGAACTATTAACAAGTGTGAGAGAAACCACCAATAATGACAATGGCTCTCAAAGTACTCATTAAAATCCACAAAGTGTGAATTAATTATTTGCAGTCGAACACTTCATAGAATAATTCGATCGAAGGTCAATGATGCAACCTATCGTCGAAGGCGAGAAACCTGCCATTAGGGCATGCAGATCCCAAGGTATTTATAGGATTCTAGATCAAATTTCTAGATGATGAGCTGTCATCGAAAGAAAGCGACCCGTCGCAGGAAAGCCTATGAAATGAAACCATTAGATCAAGTTTTAAAGAAATTTTTGCAAGGAATGACTCAGGGATGGTAAACGCGAATGAAGACAAATGTTTGCAATGAATGGTTTATTTGAAATGTCCCTTGAACACATAACAACACTGCAAATGGTTTGGTAACAATTGACCTAAAGCCAATACCCAGAAACCGACTGAAGATTTTCAATGTGGTTTGATTAACTGTTAGACAAATTATTTTCCCAACCCAGGTAAAAGTGTGACAAAAGTGTCATGTTCAAGAGTGGTATACTATTTTTAAAACAAGGGTGACAACTGGATTCCTTTTCTCTTTTTCCCCCAACATTTCTGGCAAGTACCTCTTTATTTTTGACAAAATTGAGGAGCATAACATTTGCTTGTTGTGTAAGCTCATCCTTCGGATGAGTCCAACTTAGTATTAAAATTGAACCCTAAGAAGGAGTGCTTCGTTCCTGTTTGTAATTGACAGGTCCTTCATTGTTAAATTTTAACGAGTCCAGTATAAGTGAAACTCAGTGTTTTTCAATTTTAGGTAGTCAGAAGAAAAACATAATAAAACTCCGTGATTGTACTTTTTCGTAAATTTAGTCTCTCAAGCCCGAAAAAGGATAAAATAATACAGGAGAGAACTCTATTGACCATGATTAGTCAGTGTATGCCTTTTTCTTAAATAGTCCATCTCAGTCCGGAAAAAGCGTAAACTTGTACTGAAAGGATGACTATTCATTTCCTTTAACAAGTTTGAATAGTCAAGTACTCAACGATCTTTTCATGTTTAGAGAGTTTGAAAAGGGCTTAAAAGAGAACTCCAAGGTTTCACTTTTTCGTAATTTTCAAGAGCCCGAAAAAGTGATAAAAGTATACTCATCATCAAAATAGTTCTTTACACTAGAAAAATTTATATTCTGCACAAAAACATGAAATATTAAACATACCTGTTTCCAATAAGTGAAAACATCAAAAAAATACTTTTTAAAGTGGAAAATGAATATAATATTTTATTCATTCAAAAAACTTATAAAAGGGAGTTTAACAAAGTCATTTTTACCTTTTGTTTTCAAAGTTGTAAATTGAGATATTTGGAAAAATGTTTCCGGAGTTGATAACGGGAGAATCAACCGCCCAAATCGAGATTCATCAGAACCAGGTAATCCACAACACTATTCTCTTCATTTATATATAATTAAAATCTCCTTTTTATCTTTAAATTCATTTTTTGAGGAGAAATTATGTTTAAAATTTCACTCTGAGGTCTGCGGGTCATACATGTGTTACCTGCGGAAGCGTGGTTTTCGTGTGGAGCGCGTGCGGACGTCTGCACTGTCTCTGCACGAAAATTGCGGAGGTGCTGTGAACGGTTGAAAAATAATAAATTATCTCTAAAATGGTTAAATTTTACCACTCTAGAAGTTTGTAACCTTCAAATGCGTCCATCTACAGATTATTTCACCATGCTAGAGTAGAGAGAACATGAGCATGAAGGTACAGATGATGCAGCTATGAATGATCCATCCACAATGTGTGCACTTAGAAATTGTGGTTTGTATAAATTCTGGGCAATTCAAGGTATGAAGGCACAAGTGGAACTGATGACATGGCTGGTGAACAAATGGGATGTTCAAGATCAGTGCTTTGTCCTTGGCTATCATCGGCTCAAAATCGAGCTTGAAGATATTTATTTTCTCACTAGATTGTCCAAAGGAGGAGAAAACATTTCTTTGTTTGGAGCTAGGCAGGGTGGCCTACCCATTGCTAGTTACAAACAAGAGTTTTGTAGTGATGCAGAAGATCCAAAGGATAATCGCATAGACATATATACTATCTTGCGACTTGATCTTAAAGTTATTGCTTTCACAGTAACTAGGTTGCGTGGAAGTGTAGCTCCACATGTAGCCACCAAATCTCCGATGCAGACCGTTGTAGAGTGTTTCAGAGGCACCATTTTCAACTGGTGCAAAGGGGTATTGGCCAATATGAAAGGCCAACTAACCAGAGAAAAAATGCAAAGTTAAAAAACTTTGGGTATGGCACCATCCTGGTTTATTTTGCTTTAGATAGAATCCCATTCCTCGCCCCTCAGCTTATTCCTGTAGATCATGGTGAACTTATAGAACCTCGTATGGTACATCGGGTTGCACTAATGGCCCGCCATGGTAGCGATGGCAGTGTGGTGGTTCGGTTTACGCCGGCGTACTTTATGTGGTTGCAGAAGCAAATCTTCACAATTTAAGATTTCCCTTATGCAGGTATAGATTTCAGAGGTGATCCCGAGATGTCCTTACCAAAGGGGCACAATGGGACGAATCAGGTAAGCGAATCATTTTGATGTGTCTTAACTCTAATTTTTATTTGTTTTTAATCGTCCAATACTGATAACAAAATTTTAAATGCAGATGTTGGTCCATGATGGCCAGCTACACTCCGTCGCTTTGAAAGGCGGCAAGCAGAGCCTATAGTACATCCACAGGATCAGGGAGAAAAGATCCTAACTGATATGGAACACAGCCTAAAGAGGTTGAATATAGATATTCCTGAGACATCGATAGATGATATTCCTTTCCATCTTCAGAGACATTTTACAGGTGTACCAAGACAGTTTAGGAGATTCCTGTGCAAGGTGGCACGCGCTATAGTCTACTATCATGATCATCACCACGAATAGTGGATGATCATTGTGGATTAACATATTTTGTTTTTTTTATCAGTACCTTTCAGATCATAAGGTGTTTTAGACATATGATCACAGACGAAGTAATATTTTTTGAGAACAAAACTCCTATCTATGATATTACTACTTTCTCTGACCATCTTGTTCAACATGTATCGAATGTTGTTTTGGTTTATTGTTTTAATGTTGCAAATGTCTATTTAGAACATGATTAGCTAATGCATCAGTTGATTTTTTTAAATTTCTTGAAATGTGTTTATATTCAATGTAATCAAATTGTCTTTCCAAGATACGAACCTTCAAAAATAATCTCAATAACACTGAATTTTTAATTGCATACACTCTATTTAAATGTAATACAATGAGTTCTAAATCTAACCTAATGATCAAACGTCGAATACCAAATTAAATGGCATCAGATAATAACTCAATGACTGCGCTATAATATGCAATATTGTTCGTCGTTTGACCAAGGCTTACCCCATGCATAGAAACTAACTCATCAGTGGGTGAATAGATAACCCATGCTGCGGAAGAAATATTCTATGTACTACAACAGGCACCATCAGCAAAACCAATGTACATTTGAAGGGATGTCGACATCTGCAATGTCAAGAATAATCAAGATAAGCAGTAATAGTAGTAAAAACAAACTTAAACTAGGCACACTTATCTAATCTAAGGCACACTAACTAAAAAATAACTAATATACAAGTGGGATCTTCACACAAGAATCAAGCTTAATATCTCTTCAGATAAAGTCCATTTCTGGGCTTATCTAAAGGGACCCCATCATAATCAGTCAATTCATAGGCCCCTTTGGCAAGCACTCGCTTGACAATGTAAGGACCATGCCACATTGGTTCGAATTTCCCAACACCTAACTTATCATTAGCTTGATCATATACTAAGACTAGATCTCCTTCTAAAAAAACACGAGGTGTAACACTTTGATCATACTGAGCTTTCACACGTTTTTTATGAGCCTCGGCCTCTAATGCAGTAATGCACCGAGTTTTATCTAATTTTTCTAAGTAGAAAAAGTGTTTTTCCTCTTCAGAGATAGCTGGTAGTAACTCTATGGCTAATTGGAGTGACGATATTTCACATTCAATGGGTAACACAACTTCTAAAATGTAAACCAGTTAAAAAGGAGTGAAATTTGTAGCAGTTTTTGCTGATGTTCAGTATGTAAAGTAATCTACAATGAGAATAATATACCCATGCCCCTCGGTCGAGTGAGGGTTACATGTAATGAAATCAATGCCCCATTTCGCAAAAGGATTGACAAAAATTATGGGGTGAAGAGGAGCTGGTGGTGCACGCATCTTTCGATCAAATATTTGATGGTTGTGGCATTTTCGAACCACAAGAATGCAATCTTTGAATAATGACGGCCAAAAATAGCCAGGGCGCAATATATTTTGGGTTGTGGCATACCCAAACATATGACCACCACATGCTCAGAGTGGTATTCATGAAAAACCCTTTCATCCTCTTCATGAGTTATGCAACATTGAAAAACAGAATCCGCACCCCGACGATAAAGTGTGTCCCCAACAATATTGTATTGTTGAGATTGGTAACGAATCCTCCGTCACTTTGAATGTGAAAGCTTAGGTCAAAATTTTTTGGTTTGAAGATAAATTATGATATCTCCATACCATGGATCTAATGTACTGATAAGAAATAGAGATTCATCTGCAATGGGATTCTCTACCACAGTTTTTGTCTCAGTATTGGGAAAGTCACACATAAGTTCTTCGAACACAAGTGATTTATTTGATTTAGATTTTTCGAATTCCAAATCCAACTCTTGTAGGATAACAATCCACTTAGAGTATTTTCCCCCAAGTAATTGTTTTGTCAAAATGTACATCATTGGGTTGCAATTAGAAATTACAGTTGTCTTGCGTAATAGAATGTAATGACAAAATCTTTGGACAACTTGAACTGCTGCCAAGGCCAATTTCTCTACATGTGAATATTTAATTTCGATTGGATTCAGATTCCAACTTAGATAGTAAATCACATGTTCATTGTGAAATTCATCCTCCTGAACTAAAACCATTCGAATGGTGGAATCAGAGGCTGCTGGGTATTAAAAGTAGTACTGATTTTAATTGGGTGGATGCAATAATGGTGCATGGGTTAATGTGTGTTTTATAGCATCAAAAAATCGATCAGCAATCTCATCCCAAATAAAAGGAACATTATGTTTCAACAAACTAGTAAAACCTTTTGTTAACTCAACATAGTTCAGGATAAATCTACACAGAAAGTTTTCTTTCCCTTGCAAACTTTGGAGTTGGCGAAGTGTGGAAGGAGGAGGTAAATTTATGATGGCCTCAACCTTCGAGGGATTGACACAAATGTCAGCTTTGGAAACAATGAATCCCAGTAATCATCCAGATTACACACAAAAAAACACTTATGTGGATTCAAACGAATCTTGTAATGCCTACATCTCATAAAAATTGCTCGTAAATGAATAGGATGATCTTCCCTGTGCAATGAGTGAGCAGGTAAATCATCTAGATAAGGATGCACAATGTGTTTGATGTCATGAAAAGGATAAAACATTGCCCTTTGAAAAGTTGCACCAGCATTCTTTAATCCAAAAGGTAATTTACAGTAAGAAAATGTTCCCCACAGACAAATGAATGTTGTTTTTGGTTGATCAGCAGGGAGTATGTTTATTTGATTATATCTGGAAAATGTGTCCATAAATGAAAACATTTCATTTTCGGCACAATCATCAATGATTTGGTCGATATAGGGTGTAGGATAATTGTCTTTTGGACACGCTTTATTGATATCCCTATAATCGACACATACTCTTATAGTCCCTTGTTTCTTGGTAACAGGAACTATATTAGATACCCAATCTGTTAAAGGGATTGGGTAAATAAATCCTGCTCTTAGTAGTTTTTCAACTTCAGCTTTAATAGCAGTAGCTTTTTGCGGATGTATCGGACGTAATCGTTGTCTATTAGGCTTTGCATTCGGGTATGTCTTTATTTCATGAATGACAATTTTTGGATCAATTCCTGGCATTTCTTCATAGGACGAGGCAAATATGTCACCGAATTTTTGAAATAGGGCATTATATGTATCAATTTTTTCAATTGTACAAGAAGAACCTATATGAATGTTTTCAACAATTCCTGGTTTAACTGATATGTCAATAGGAACAATTGTAGAAATGTTTCCCAAATTAATCTTAGAATCCAAATTTGTAATCGATATTGGATTCTATGGTTCCTTGACATAATCAATTGTAAAAATAGACCAAAAATCATTTTCAAACCTATCAATTTCAGGTAAAAACGAAGATCTATGATGTAGATCATCCCAGGGTAATTCATCCATAGACAAAAATTCTTGAATACTTTCATCAGTATGAAACACTTGTTGAAAAGGATCGGAAATAGATGTAAAGGTTGAGCTTGATAGTGAAGAAGATTCTTCAGTGATCACATTCATTGGATCAGGATAAGTTGAAGGTGTGTTATAAAATGACTGTACTACTACATATGCCATCTCAAAAGGACTCAAAGGCATCTCGCCATTGAAATAATCCATTTTTGACTCTGAAGGCACTATCCAAGGATCATCGAATGGAATAGTGCTTGATGAAATAATATTGATATTAGAAATGGTAGAGGTACGTTGGGTGGAGGCATAGAAAAAGTTCCCATCAAAACAGATTCCTTTACTAAACCTACTCCAACATCTTCATAAGGAACCGTCAATTTTCCAACATGTTGGATACTATCTATAGAAGTTGGGTCAGATGAATAGTATGACAGCTGATCGATTTTCACAATCTTTCCTTTATGAGGAAACATGATTAACCGAAATACGGACGATACGACATCAGTCATATCATAAGACCAACTTTGACCCAGAAGAAGGTTGTAATTGAGAGGGGCATCAACTACTTCCACATCTAGATTAACATTTTTGCCTTCTACCTCTATAGGTAGATCCTGTAAAATTCCAAACGGATGGAATCCTCTTCCATCAAAATATTTAAGTATTTTTAGAGATTGGTTGAGTGTTGGAGAACCAAGAATTTTCCAATTGTTTAACGACATTATGCACATAGATTCCCCGTCATCAATTACAGTACGAAAAATTCGTCTGTTTTTTAATAATACCGGAATCTGAAAAGCCATATGATGGGGGAGTCTCGATGTAAAATTTTCTAAATCGAAGACCATAAGGTTATAATCCTAAGGATATATAGCTCCAATAGTTGATAAAAGTGATTACTCTATGCTGGACATGATTGCAGCACTTCTAAGGCTGACATTGCTGAAGGGAAAATCACCAAGTCTACAACAATGTTGTAGTTCTGAGCAGCTCTCGTATGTGGATTGAAAGTTGATTTCCGAAGTACACCTTTAGCAAGTTGTTTAATTACTAGATTAGGATTAGGTTTCTCAATATGAAGTGGATCAGAAACTGAAGGATATGTAGCTGGTGTTGAATTATAATTTTCTACTTCTTTACCGGTAATAGGATTTTTACTTCCATAGCCTTGCGATCACATCGCAACCATAACCTCAGACATCATTAAAATATATGCTTATGAATGTGAAGAAGATCCTATCATTTTGCTATCTTGAGTAGGAAAATGATCCTTCAAGACAGTGGGTGTGGGCGAACCTTTGATGAATTTAGAGACCTTAGACCGATGTGGGCACTCTTTAGTAAACTGATCCTCGTCACAGATAAGACAAGGATAACGAGGTCTTCGTTTATCATCAAATGGTTCATCTTTTTCGATTTTCTCTTTGGGAGACAAAGTTTTTTTGCTTTTATTCTTACCTTTCTTCTTATTACCGATTTTGGATTTAGTTGTAGATGAATCTACAACCTAAATGTCGGTAGAAGTTTCAAGGTAATAATCTCCTTTCGGTGAATCAGGTAAAGTTATTATAAGAGAAGTATTTTTTGAGGACTTCTTCTTAATTTTATTTGTGTTAACCAAACCAATTACACCATCTGTAGCATGGGACCCTGAAGGAGTCGCAGTTATTTGACCAGGACGTGGTAAATCAAGAATTTTTTTGTACAAAGTACCAGACTATGTATATATGAGGTCTAACACTACAAGAAAAAAGGACATTGGTGAGGGGCGAAAAATGTCACCATAAGCTCATTGGTGACGGTCAAAAGAGCCTTCGTCACCAAAAACTGAACGTCACCAAAGGTGGCGTCGACGAAAGTATAAGTGTTATGAAGACATTCAAGGTTTGTCACCAATAATTATTTATAATGACGGATAGTGACAATCACCATTTCATATGAGCAATGGTGATGGACAATAGCCTCGGTCACAAAAAAATTGAACGTCACCAAAGGTGGCGTCACCGAAAGTATGTGTTGTGGTGACATTCAAGGTTCGTCATGAATATTGATTAGAATGACAGATAGTGACCGTCACCATTTCATACAAAAAAACAATGATTTATTGTGATGGACCTTTCATGGTCATCACTATTGGTGCATATATATGGTGAGGTTCATTGACCGTCACCATTTCATATTTGGCGAGGGTCAAAAAATGTCATGATAAGCTCATTGGTGACTTGAAGGTCCATCGTGAATAATGACTATAATGACGAACAATGACACTCACCATTTCAAATAAACAGAAACAATTTATGGTGACAAATCTTTCATGGTCGTCACTATTGATGCATATATATGGTGGCATTCATTGACCATCACCATTTCATATTTTGGTGAGGGTCTAAATATTTCACCATAAGCTCATTGGTGATGGTCAAAAGAGCCTTTGTCACCAAAAACTACTCACCTCCATTCCATATGAATATCAGGGCACGATGGATTCGATGTTGGCAATATGATGAAGAATGTTGTCCTTGATGGCAACCCACTGAATGAAGATGAAGACATAAGATTGTTGACATATGTTGTCCTTGATGGAAAACCACCTAATGAAGTAAATCTGATGTATCTATAGTGAGTACAGAAGGCAATGAAGAAAGGAATTCAGCATGTGCTAATTCTATGGTAAAAAGAGTATGTCTCAAGGAATATGCGGATCTGTCTAGGGGAAGTCGTGTATGCACGCAGGAAACAACGTGACAAGTCGCGTATGGGAAAAAGCGCTCATAAAGTGCAAAACCAGGGGCAACCACCATGGTATTGACCCATTTTATTGGGTAATGTTTCATCTAAATGACCCCGTCCAGGAATACCATCGGAAGTAATGTAGTTTTGGCTCATGGTATTGAAAAAGGGCAAACCTATATAAGGAGAAGAAATTCATTGTGCAAATCATGAGTGTGGGTGCAAGATGTCTAAGCTTGAATGAATACTTCTCTCTGAAGTATATCTGAATGGAAAGGGTTACAGTTGAATGATAGATTTGAATGTATGATGCACCAATGATGAAGAAGGGGATCTAGATCTGAAATGTACTTGTATTTTCTAGATCTGTTTATGGAAGGATTAGATCTGTGATGAGGCGAACATCTGTCTGAGGTAAAGGGTAAAATCTGAAGTGATGTATCTATTGTGAAGAATTGCAATGACGTAAAAGTCTGAAGAACCATACGCTAGTTCGCCGAAGAGGAAGAGCGTATATACGCGGCTTCGATTAAGAGAAAGCGCGTATGCGCAATAAAATTGGATCTGTAATATGTACTGAAGTATACGCTGGTTTATGTGAACGGAAGCGCGTATATACGCGACATCAGAGAAAGGAAAGCGCGTATGCAAACTAGGGTTTGCTGAAGTCTGTGGTAAGAAGTATATGATCTGTTCTACTGATTTACTGATATCTATCAGTAAGTTATATGTATCTGTTTCTTGGTTGAATGTGCTTAAAAGTATGAAAGGGTCAAGTCTGAAAATATGATGAAACGTGGCCTGCAAGTAGTGTCCTAAAGGAAGCTTTGGATCCAGTGTGAAAATTGATGAAACGTGGTCCTTTGAGGTGCGCAGAGGGTTGTAGCCTTAGGTCGGGGGGTTGTAGCTCCCTTCCGGGTAGGCGTGTGTAGAAGCGAAGTCAGTAGCTCCCTTCGGGAGAGGCTAGGTAAGCGAGTCGGGGTTGGGCTCCAGCTAGGAAGGCGGGTAGCGGCTGGGGTGGGTGCTGCGTCTTCCCAGTCAAGTGCATAAACACATATGTTGTAAGATGTTTTCTCTATAATAAAATATTGGCTTAGAACACTTCTGAGTGGTAGTTTCTCAAGAGCAGTTTCCCCTGACAAATCTAGTGTTCTATATGTGATGCTTTGTGTGATGGTTTATTCTGTTGTTACTACACATGTTTACTGTTAACTTAACATCAGATGATTGAATAGTGCAAAGAAATAAGTTAATAAATATCTGCATATTTAGATCTCTGCTAATACGCGAGCTGCATGAAGTATATCCGCGTATATACGGTAGTTTACTAAAGGAAAGTAGCGTATGGGTTTTAGAGAGTAAAAAAGTAAAAAGTTGTGAATATGTTGTAAATACTGATTCACCCCCCCCCCCCCCTCTCAGTATTTTTCCCAACATTCGAACCACAAACCTCCTACTAGCAAAGTAGGTGCTCTTCCATTGAGCTAGCACCCTTTAAAAAATTAGACTTTTAAAAATTATATCTTGAAACTTTATAGATTATAAATTCTACAACTTTCAATAAATTAAATCTCGATAATCTTTTACTAAACAAGTGAAACATCATCGAAGTTGCAGGTCCCTACCTAATTGTTGTGGAAGTTATGAAAAGTGGGTGGAGGGAAAAATAGTTACATATAAGAGACTCAATATGTTGAGTTTAATACTCAATTAGAATTGAAACATTGAAGAAATTTATAGCTTGCAAATGACCTATAACTCGCAAATGCGCCAAATATTGCAAAGGAAATGTCATAAGTGGATAACATATGGAAGAAGAGCATTGATGAAGAAAGATGAAATATGTTACAGGTTGAATGAAAGAAAAATCACAATGTTGTTGTTGGGTGAATTTTTATAATTGGGACATTTGTCTTTCCTTTATCACATAAATATTCAAATCAAAATTAGAAATTTTAGGTATCTGAATGATATCTAAACTTTTCTGCAAATGTAACACGGATCTCTAAGGAACCATAGGGAATATATATATATATATATATATATATATATATATATATATATATATATATATATATATATATATATATATATATATATATATATATATATATATATATATATATATCCCCTTCACATAAAGTGACATGTGATTTGGAATTTCACAAGTCCACACTCAAAACATGACAACAACCAACAAATAAAAAAGATTGAAACTTATCGCAGTAATATTATCTCTTTTCAGCAGTGGACACCAAAAAATAACATAGTAATTAGTTCACTTTAAGACTGCAAAACATTGGAAAAAAACAATGTGTTCAATTATTTGCCAATACAAAATGGACTTAATTATAATGAAGAAAAAGATTTTATAGTAAATCAGAAATAGTTATGTATAAGATACTCAATATGTTTGGCTGAATACTGAATTAAAAGTAAAACTTTGTAGACAATTACAACCTATAAATAACCTATAATTATAAAACCTAAAATCTGAAATTACACTAAAGATTGATTTCTCACCTTGTGAATCATGTAAATTTGTTGTGACAACATAAAAATCGACCTTTAAAAGGTTGATTTGCATGCCAAAAAGTAAAAAAAATGAGTATATCTGACACAGTTATGAATAATGGCAAAGATGACGATCCCATTCATAGGATTCATAAAGAAGAAGACGTATTATATTGTTTAGCTTTGAAATATCAACAACAAGTCTTCCAGCTTTCCCATCACTAATGATGGCATCTTGCAACAAACCTTGTTTGATATGACAAATTGCATTAAAAGAATGAATTTCTCCATGAAGAAATTATTTCCAACTAAGCAATTTATATAAACAAATATGAAAATATTCATTAAGTAGAAAGATTATTCTAGCATAATATCATGTTATACAACCTAAAGTATACTAAACATCCTTTATATACATCTATAATATCACCTCAAATTCAACTATCTCTTTATGAAACATTCCTTCAAGCTCTACAATTTTTATCCTTGATTCAGTAACCTTAATACTAGAATAACAGGATCCAGATGTGGCAATTTTATGTCCTATCTAACAGAGAAAATTAAAAACCTCTCTAAACAACATTTCCACTTTATCTGCAACCTATACGTTTGCATCAAAATGCACATTTGTTTGGATTTGGGGGGTCCTATGCCATAGGTATGATAGGCATATGAATTAATCAGCAAAAATCTACCCATATGTGTAATATGTATCATAAAGTACCTCTGCAGCTTCCTTTCTAAACCAATCTTGTTGATGTGATCATGGAACTCTAATTTTGAAGGTGGCAAATGCAGAGACAAAACATTTATGGAGGAATATCAGAAACATGCAATCATACTGCCAAACCTCTCACATTGAATTTGGGAAGAACATAGGTCCAATATATTAGTATAGAATAGCCATTAAATGTCATACACAATTATGGGTTCTCTAGAAAAATCATGAATTTCATAAATTATGTAAGATATCACAAGGTCAAAATAAAAAAATAATATGAAAATGTTAGAAAATTATATATTATGGAGCAATGCAACACATAAAATATGTGAAAAATACAAGCACACAAAACAGATAAAACCAGAGAGACACAAATATACGTGGTTCACCCAGTTTGGGCTACGTCCACCCCGAATAGCCAGTCCTTCCTTTCTATTATCCAGCAAAAATTGAAGAGACAAAACCTACAACAGATCCAATGTAATATCCTTTGTTCTCTCTCACAGTCTCCCTATCTGTTTCTCACTCTGAGAATACACACATAACACACATCCGGAATACAATACCCTCATATATACAAGGGGGTTTCCTTCTAGGGAAAAAAACCCTAAACTAAACATAACTTCTACCATCAGATTATCCGCCTATGAATGGCCCAGATTGACTAGAAATTACTATACTTTTACAAGGAAATTTTACGTTTTTTTTTAGCTTCGGGGGCGCTGCCCCCGAAATCCCCCGCCAGGGGGGGGCTCCGAAAAGCGCTGCCTCCCCCCCTGGACCCCCCACGACAGCGATTAATTACGAGCAGTGTTGCCTCCCCTTCAAAGGTACAGGGGTCCAATGCTGTGATACAAAGTAAACAAGATAATCAGGCTCCACACCCAACAGAAAACTGCTTCGAAAATATAAAAAAAACCAAATTCAGTGGCATAAGAAGGGAGAACATTGTGTTAATGATTTAGGTGTAGATTTAAAGTTTACTTCATGGTTTGTCATATTTATTAAAGCATGGTGGTTGAAAGGAGTGGCAAAGGGTAAGTGGAGAGAGGAGTCAACAATGCATGGTACATTTGATGAAAGAATAATATTTTTTTTTACAATCTCATAGAGGAAGCTTTGAGGCCATAACTTGAAGAAGTTGCTGCTATCTTAGATGGAGAAGGCAACATATAATTGGAAAGAGACAACATTGATGGTGCATTTGGAGAGGGTACTGCAGATCCAAAGGGAAGATACCACGCCATCCCTGATGTATAATGAGATCTAAACACTTTTCTCAAGAAATACAGTCTCAAATCATATGTGGTATGTTTCAGTGGTTCTCCCATTTATAACACCTACAACTATTATGATAAAGACGTTCATGGAAAAATAAAGCAGGCTAAAAATGAGAGTCAAAAATTATGGTGAATGGCCTTGTCTTGGATATCTTTTGGTAGAAATTCAGTTTGATCATTGAAAAATGAGTCACTGCCTTGTGTCCAGGTCCACATTTAGACACCACTCCAGCTTGAGGTTACTCTTGTAAAGTTAAATAGTGAACTCAACAGTGAATAATTCAATGTTAGAAAAAAGAGAGAATGGTCAGATAGAAACATATAGTTGAATTTTATGGCAGAACTGAAGCAAACTCATGTGGTTAAATCATCTCAGCATCTCTGAGGGAGTAGTAGGCAATAAATCCATTTTGAATTTCAATAAGAGTAGGGAGCTAAAAATGCCACTCAATAATTTCAATAATTTATGTAACTCATGATTTTTATGGAGTACCCATAATTAGTTTTCATACACAATTATGGGTACTCCAAAAAAATCATGAGTTACATAAATTATGTAAGATGTCACAAGGTCAAAATAAAAATAAAAATAATATGAAAATTGTTTCCAAACTATAAAGCAGCCGAATTCAATGGAATAAGAAGAGAGAACATTGTGGCAATGATTTAGGTGTAGCTTTAAAGTTTACTTCATGGTTTAGCATATTTCTTAAAGCATGGTTCTTGAAAGGGTTAGCAAAGGATAAGTGGAGAGAGGAGTCAACACTGTATGGTACATTTGATGAAAGAAAGAAAAAAATCATTTTTTTTACAAGCTCACAGAGGAAGCTTTGAGGCCATAATTTGAAGAAATTGCTGCTATCTTAGATGAAGAAGGCAACATATAATTGGAAAGATATATCAATGCTGGTACATTTGGAGAGGGTACTGCAGATCCAGAGGGAAGATACCATGACAACCTTGATGTAGAATGAGATATAGACACTTTTCTCAAGCAAAACAATCTCAAATCATAAGTTATGTGTTTTAGTGGTTATCCCATTTATAACACATACAACTATTTTGATAAAGAAGTTCATGGAAAAATAAAGGAGGCTAAAAATGAGGGTCGAGAATTATGGTGAATGGCCCTATCCTGGACATCTTTTGGTAGAAATTCAGTTTGATCAGTGAAAAATGAGTCAATGCATTATGTCCAGGTCCACATTCAAAAACCAGTCCACCTTGAGGTTACTCTTGTCAAGTTAAATAGTGAACTGAGTAGTGAACAAGTAAATGTTAGAAAAAAGGGAGAATGGTCAAATAGAAACAATATCGTTGAATTTTCTGGTAGGACTTAAGCAAACACTTGTGGTTAAATCATCTCAGCATCTTTGAGGGAGTATTAGAAAAGAAATCCATTTTGAATTTCAATACGAGTGGGGAGCTAAAAATGGCACTCAATAATTTCAATAATTTATGTAACTTATGATTTCTCATGAGTACCCATAATTAGTTTTCATACACTGGTGGTTGAAAGGGCTGGCAGAGGGTAAGTGGAGAGAGGATTCAACATTGCATGGTATATTTGATGAAAGAAAAAAAGAAAAACAATTTTTTACAAGCTTACAGAGGAAGCTTTGAGGCCATAATTTGAAGAATTTGTTGTTATCTTAGATGGAGAAGGTAGCATATAATTGGAAACAGACAACATTGCTGGTACATTTGGAGAGGGTACTGCAAATCTAGGGGGAAGATACCACTACATCCCTGATGTAGAATGAGATATAGACGCTTTTCTCAAGAAAAACAGTCTCAAATCATATGTGGTGTGTTTCAATGGTTCTCCCACTTATAACACCTACAACTATTATGATAAAAAAGTTCATGTAAAAATAAAGCAGGCTAAAAATGAGGGTTGAGAATTATGGTGAATGGCCCTGTCCTCGACATCTTTTGGTAGAAATTCAATTTGGTCATTTTATGAGTCACTACCCTATGTCCAGGTCCACATACAGACACCACTCCACCTTGAGGTTACTCTTGTAATTTAAATAGTGAACTCAGCAGTGAACAAGTGAAAGTTAGGAAAAAGGGAGAATGGTCAGATAGAAACAATACAGTTGAATTTTTTGGCAAGTCTGAAGCAAACTCTTGTGGTAAAATCATCTCAACATATCTGAGAGATTAGTAGACAAGAAATCCATTTTGAATTTCAATAAGAGTGGGGAGCTAAACAATGACATCGTTAGTGAGGTACTGTCAGATGATGGTGAGGTTGATGATATTCATTCCAGGATTATGTCTTCACACAGAGACAAAAGTTATGAGGATGAGTTTCTTCCTATGACAAATGCTTGACCTTATCCTACAACACTTGAATTAAATTTGGGGAAGCTAAACCAGTATTGTATTCTCTCATATAGTTGCAAGGGAAGCATTTCAGTTTTGGAGAGATATTCATGGGTTGAATGTTTTTATGATGTCCATTTTCAAAAATGTGCACTCAGAAGTTATCTCAATTTCGAAGTATGATGGAATTTGTGTTGGGATGTACACCCATCAATGTGTGGTGTGACAAAGATCTCTGGACCTTTTTCATGCACAAGAAATTGAGGATCCCATCACTATGTTTTCATGCAGAGACAAAAGTTATGAGGATGAGTTTCTTACTATGACAAAGGCTCAACCTTATCCTACAACTCTTGAATTAAATTTGAGGTAGCAGAACTAGTAATGTATGCTCCCATATAGTTTCAAGGGAAGTATTTCAATTTTGGAGAGATATTCATGGGCTAGAAGTCTTTATGATGGCCATTTGAAAAAATGTGCACTCAGAAGTTATCTTAGTTTTGAAGCATGATGGAATTTGTGTTGGGTTGCACACCCATCAATGTGGGTTGTGACAAAGATATTTAGGCCCTATTCATGCACAAGGAATTGAGAATGTCCTTGAATTGGGGATTCTAGCACTATGTGCAGTAAAAAGTTATCTTAGTTTTGAAGTATGATGGAATTTGTGCTGGGTTGCACACCCATCAATGTGGGGTGTGACAAATATCTCTAGACCTTGTTCGCGAATAAGGAATTAAGGATGTCCTTGAATTGAGGATTCCAGCAAAAATGTGCACTCATAAGTTATCTCAGTTTTGAAGTATAATGGAATGTGTTGGGTTGCACACCCATCAATGTGGGGTGTGACAAAGATCTATGGAACCTGTTCGTGCATAGGGAATTGAGGCAGTAGAACCAGTACTATATGCTCCCAAATATTTGCAAGGGAAGCATTTCAGTTTTGGAGATATATTCATGGGATCGCTAGAAGTCTTTATGGATATAGCCCCAACATTCCATAAACTCACACAACATAGAATATCCTTTTTTAAATGTCTTTATAAAAAATATTTCCAAAGTATTAGCAGTGACATTTAACAAGGCCTTTTCAGAGGTAATATCTCCTAAACAATTTGGATTTCAAGTTGGCAAGAAAATCCATGAAGCCATAGGATTTACTCAAAAAGGTCCACGCAAAATCAATCCAAAAAAATGACAACTTTGGTAATCAAGTTGGACCTTTTCAAAGCATATGATAGGACAAACTAGTTATATCTCAGGATGGTGTTAATACATATGGGGCTCAATTATCTGGTGGTCAAGTGAATTATGAGATGTGTCACAGCTGCAGAAGTGAATTATGAGATGTGTCATAAGTTACAACAGCCTCTTCTGCTATGCTCATCAATGGAGCAACCTCTACATTCTTCACACCCCCGAGGGGTATAAAATAAGGTTGTCCACTCTCAACCCTTCTATTTTTGTTGGTAAAAGAAGGGCTATGTCGAGAAATTTTGGAAGTAAAAAAATTGGTATTCTTAAAAGGGGTCAAAATTTAAAAAATAAATAAGTTCTTTTAGCTCGTTTATTATTTGTTGATGATATATTATTGTTCTCCGATGGTTTAGAGAGGGGAGCTAGAAAATTCAGAAAATTCTCAATCTCTATTGTGTGGTTATGGCTATGGAGATGAATATACAAAGGTCATACATTTGTTTTAATGGTTTGAATCACTGCTGTAAATATCACAATGTTCCAATTTTTTCAATGGAACGATAATATCGCCCACAAATATTATCATATTTTCATCCCCAAAAATATCACAATATTACTGCACAATAAACAAAAATATCACTCACCTACAGAGGTGTATAAATGTGCATTTTTTTTACTTTTTTCATCATTTTTGTATTTATTTTTTTTGCAATATTTTTCCAATTCCCCAAATATTTTCTTTTCTAAAACCTCGAAGATATTTTCACCGACAGGATGTTTTCAACATTGGTTTGAATGTGAAATTCAAAGTACTCCTGAAGGCATTGTTCCCTTTTAGGCTTTGACTTAAAAAAAAGATTCAAATACCTAGGTTTCATTATCAAGACAAATGGATACAGAAAAGGTGATTAGGGATGGTTGTTGAGCAAAATAGAAAAAAAAATCGTTTCTTGTGTAACAGATGGTTCTCAAGATGTGCAGATTAACCTTTGACAAGGCTATCCTGGAAGTCATCCCCATGTATTAGCATTCTCTAGCTTGAGTCCCAAAGGGAGCACTTGAAAGAATTAGAAAACTCTGTTGAAATTTCTTATGAAGTGGTAAAGGTGAAGATGGTGGGAATCGAGATTCCTTAGCCTGCTAGTAGTCCATAGCTCTTCCCCAAAAAAAGGAAGATGAGGTTTGAAGCAAATACAAGTATTTGTAAAGGCTTTGGTTGCAAAATATCCTTGGAATCTCATTACAAAGGAAAGCCTTCATAAAACTATTAATTATTAAAATTCAAGAAGTATGTAGCCCATGCTTATTTATTGGACTAGATAAGGACTCCCTAGAAAAGTATTAAGAATATTTAAAATCACTAGAAATCCATGGCACTAGCCTTTCCTATCATTGGAAATTCCTTTACTTGGAAAAATGGCAATGAGAAAAATTTAAGGATTGACTTAAGTCCAATTACGGGGTGTGGTGAACAGATTATTCTAGGTCCTAAGTCCTAACTTGATAAACCATTTTTCACAAGAAAAAATTAAGTATTTTTTACTTTACATCAAATTGTGTATACTAATGCTACAAATGTTTGGCAGTGGAGTTGGGAATCAACATAATCTATCAATTTGGGTGGTGAATGGAAGAATTCAGAGGCTTCCTTGATGTGGGCTAAAAATAATGTTACAGGTATGTACACTATAAATTCAGGTTATATATCTTTAACGAATATTTTTGGTCAAGAAGATATGTGATGGTGGATTAAGAAAAAAAAACCTAAGAAAAAATAATATTCCTATGGCTCACAATCAAATATAAGGTTCCAACATGGGAAGGCTTACAAAAAAGGGGAAGACAGGGACCTAGCATGAGGAATGTTATTCATTGTCCATATGCTTAATATTTGTCGAAGGATCTAGAAAAAATCATTGTTATGGGCAATGCTTGAAGAGTTACTTCGATGGAAGAATGCCTTAGATCTTGGTTTCAAAAATAGGAATCAAAAGTTTTTAGGGGAATTCTATGTCCTACTAAATAGGGTATTTGGCTGGTATGTGATGCCAGATCTTTGAAGAGAAACAAATTATTACTTCCAAGGTTTGCAATAAGGTCTATGGAATTTTTCATGAATGCAAATCATCTTCAAAGATAAGACAGCGATTGCAGACGGGAGACATATATATTGACAAATCCTCTCCATGAAGTTTTGTTTGATGGTGCTAGACAAGGAAAAGATAATTTTAGAAATGCAAGAGGTCGTTTATTCCCATATGAGGAGCCGCCAATCACATTCAAGGTTGGTCTGGGAATTGGGTCAAACAATTACACTGAAATAATGGTCCTTCATCTTCTTTTGAAAAAATCCATGGATAAAGGGATAGGAGACTGCATGTATATGGGAACTACCTCGTTATTCAATGGATGAAAGGGGATATTAAAATTCAATGTACTCAGCTCGAAGATTTTGTAAAATCAGTTAAAAGAAACATCATCCTTGTTCGTAGCTATATCACACACTCATGTATAATGTGAACACAATATGGTGGTTGGAGGTCAAGAGGTTGAAGCTAGATTATCTATTTTGGAAAAATATATCTCTAGTGCCTTGACACAGTCAAGGTCTTCTGTTTTTATATTTGAAGGCTAGTGTTAAGGAGTCATTATCATTGCTATGATTTTGTATTGTATATTTCTTAGGACATTCATGAGACTTACTTTTGGCACCTATCGTTAGAAGATAATCTCAAGTTCTCAACAGTAGAATGTAAGGGGGATTTCTTTTCTTTAAACTGTGATTTTTTTAATCCATGTGTATCCAAACGAAAAAACGAAAAATCTTTTTATGTTCATCATTTTTTTTAAACATGCCTAGAGCGAAAAAAAAGAATTTGATTTGCATTCTTTCTTTTGAATAGAATTTATAATTTTTTCCAAGGAGAAAAATCTAAGCTTGTACTATGATTTAGAAAATCTAGGAAGCAAAGAATTTAGCTTAATATGTAGCTATCTAGAAAATTGTTGTTAATTTACATGAAGTTTCAAGTGGAAATTATAAATCCTCTTCCAAAAAATCCATTTAGTTCAAAATATAAATCAAATCAAATCCAATATATGTAACTTTTTGGCTAAATTAATGCATGAGAAAACAGATCTACAAAACTAAATTTTGGAAAACAACAACATTCACATTTGTAAACCATGACTAACTTCGACTATCATATTTCAGATTTGGAAAAACTTGGCCCTTTCCTTCGTTAATGCTACAATGGATAGGAAATTTTTCTAAAGATAGATGGAAAAGAATTTCAGTGCAAAACATCCTTGAGCAGATTGAAGAACTAACTAGCTAATACTTTTTAAGATAAATGTATAAGAAATATAAGGAGATATTATAATTTACATACTTGACTTGTCGAAAGATATTCAAGTCCATCCTGAGGTGTTCCAAAATCAAAGTCAAGATTTTCAACAAGGGACATACTATCGTCAAAATCATCCAGCTCCTCATATGGAAGATTACTATTTTGTTGAATGTTTTCAATATTGTTTTCTGAAATTTGAAAAGGTAGCTCTTCGTAGCACTGTTCATTTGATTTTATCAGCATCAATGGACCTACAAAATAAATTTTGACAAAAATATAAGATACGCATTGGCACATTGGCAATGATGTTGGGATGGAGATGGGTAAATAAAGGCAAGGGATTCTGATGTGTTGCTTAATTTATACATATTAAGAATTCAAGAAGGCTACATAGAACACTATTGCTTAGGGAATTGTTTCCTCGAACAAAAGAAAAGTGATAATTAAGAAAAGTTTCTAACAATTTCTGAAATTTGAAAAGGTAGCCCTTTTTAGCATAGTACGTTTTATTTTATCAATAGCAATGGACCTACAAAATAAATTTTGACAGAAATATAAGATACTCGTCAGCACATGGTGGCGATGTTCTGATGGAAATTGGAGATGGGTAAATAAAGTCAAGGAATTTTGATATGTTGCTTATTTTATAAATATTAATCATTCAGGAAGGATACATAGAACACTAATTATGAGAGAACTATATCCTAGAACAATAGAAAAGTGATAATTAAAAATAGTTTCATAACACAAGAAAAATATAAATATTTAAACTACAAAACACAACATTTTCTTGTTGATATCTATAATAAACCTCATGATCATATTGAATTAGAAATCAAAACCAGTGTTGCGAACATCTCAATAACATCCTGATTTTATCTCAAAATCGCGATTTTTTGGCCTAGCCGATGTTTGCTGTTTTTCAGAAATATTTTTATGGTATCTTAATTTTACCGATGTTTGCCGATTTTTACCGATACTTTCCCGATTTTTATGATTTTTTGGTTTTTCGAACCCTTGCCGACTTTATCCCAATGCCGATGTTCGCAACATTGATCAAAACACTGACATCGATTGAGAGAGCTAAGTAACAATCAATTTTTATTTTCATTAGGTGAGACTATGTTCTCAAACATAACTATGTACAGGGAAACAAAGAGTTATGAAGTTTCAGTCAAACACAAACTGCAACAGTATGTATATCAATGCGGTAAAAATTGTCATTGATGAAAAATAGCTAAATATCATGAAGAAAAGTTATCTCTGCAAAAGCGAAGAACCATCCTATCTTTGTTATTTGAGGAATTCCACTCTGCAACTATGAACCCTAGGGTTTCTGGCTCACTGACTTTGCTGCAGACCTGATGTTTTGCAGCGCTACTCTCCAGAGTATTTTCATATTAAAAAGGGGGTTGAGTTTGAATTCCATGGTAGGGTCTCTGCATATGGCTAGCTTGATTTTGGGGCTCTTAGTGAGTTCTCAGGCTAATCAGTGACCTGGACGAGGAGCCTCAATCACAATCTTGTTGTCTGCCATTTTTTGGAATAGAGTTTTCTCTTCTGTGAAGAAAAAATCTTGGAGATAAATTTGTTGGGGACCCTAGAGAATATAAAATCTTGGAGATGAATTTGTTAAGGACCATAGGAAGGATCAGAAGAAAAAAAATGGAGTCGTGGTCTCCTTGTTGACTAATGTTCCCAAAGAAATCCTGGGACGTTGTAGTGGGCCTGGCCACAAAACTTTGGCCCAAATTCAAATGAGAGAGTCACCGCTCAGGCTAGATCTTGTGCAATATATGTTGGTCTGACCTTTGTACACGGTACTGATGGCAGCGTAGCGGTTAAGGGCACTCTTTTAAAAGGCTTGGTGTAGGCCCGCTCTCTCCACAGTCATTGTGAGGGCAGCCTACTTTCCTATCTGATACATTGTATTTTACACAAGTGTAAATGTTTTATAGCTAGAAATATCCAGGAAAAAGGTTATTGAGAAGAAAATCTAAAATTCCAGAAAAAAGTTGGTTGAGAAAAACATCTAAAATGTGATGGGGTAATTATAACAATCACATTTTACAACAATGTCATTTTTTCCACCTACCAGAAAATCTCACTGGTATGTCCTAAACATAGCAACTGGTCTGAACATAATTATAGGAATAACCGTGCTATGTGAATTGGGATCACCCAACCAAAATACTGTGGTTGACATCGATGAGGGGAAGATCCCTTGTGCGTATAGGTCAGGGAGACTCTGTGTGCAGATTCCAACCAAATATTCAATTTTAAGTTTGTGTCTCACAAAATCCACCCATCATCCAACATAATTGAGGCATACCAACACTAGTGTCTTAAGTGCCAATCATCCTCTATTACTTCTCTCTTAATTGTGAATAATTGATATCAAATAAATTTTATCTTAAACCATGCCAAGGAATTCCAGGGCATCCAAACATATGGAAATAATTTTCAAGTGCCACTAAGTTCCAAGAGCCAATATGTGCTAGGGAGTTATAGGGCATGCTATGGAGTTCCAGGTTTGCTAAGGAGGGAGTGACGAGATATGCTAGATATTTCCAAGGCATGCTAGAGTGATAGGGAAGCATACCAAGATGTTCCAAGTGCCCATGTGTGTTGAGTGTTAGCGAGTTCCAGGGAAACACAACGGAGAACTATGTAAAAATGCATGAAAATGAATGAATATGACTATGTGACAGGGAGTGTCAGCGAGTTCCAGGTGCGCTAAGGAGGGAGTGACATGGTATGCTAGGCAATGCTAAGTCATGCTAGTGTGTCAGAGTGGCATGTAGCCAAGATGTGCCAGGTGACAGGGTGTGCCAACACATGATAGGAAGTGTTAGGGAGTCCTAGGGAAACACAAGGGAGCACTAGGTGAAAATAATTCATGTAAATGAACAATTAAGAGATTGTGACAAGAAGTGTCACTGAGTTCTAGGTGTGCTAAGGAGGGAGTGACAAGGTATGCTAGAGGTTAGGGAAACATGCCAAGATGTGTGAGGTGCTAGGGTATGTCAATGCATGCCAAGGAGCATTATGAAGTTCCAGGGAAAAACAAGGGAGTAATAGTTTCAAATGCATGGAAATGAATGCTAAGGAGTTCCAGGAAAATTTTCTATAAATACAACTGATAGTTATGTTCCTTTGAACTATGTTACAATAAGGATCAAGGGCCTTTTTATTATTTAAAATAAGAGAAAACCCAAAGCAACCAAAACCCTAACCTGAGGAGATGTAACACCAAGAGTTTATGGGCCCCGTTGGGGTTAGTTGGGCAGCCAACATCCCGAGTCGTAACTTGGTCATATGATCTTCGTTTCAGGCACATGATACCTCGATAGAAATATCTCTTCGAGGACTACAACTGCTGATGAGATTTCTATGAAATCACCAAACCTTTCATGCCCAAAAAAAGTCGTTTGGGGCCTCAAAATGGCTCCGGAAGTTCAGGACTCGAAAAACTGACAAAAATAGTAAATTCTGCTATAATTAAGGAAACTGAGAAACTAAAAGAGAAAATGTCTAGGGCCCAAGTGGAATAGGTGGGTGGCCACCAATATCCACCTCGATCACCTTAACTCGAATTTCTTGAGCTAACTCAGTCATCATGACTTAGTTAACTTACACAAGTTGTTATGAGATGAAATTACAATTTATTTAAGGGAAAAATGAATTAGACGGCTCACATTCCTCACTCCTAGTACATCAAAATTCCTCACTAGTGTGGGTGCATTTTTTTGTCCTTTCTAGTTGCCAATTTCACTATTTCTTGTTGCAAATTTCAACACTCCCTCTCAACACGAAAGGAATTCAATCTATCCCCATCCAGTAGCTTTGGAATGTTCTGCATGAAACACTTCTCTAGTGTTCCTTGTACCTGAAAATCTTGAAACTAAATAGCCTCCGAAAAACTGAATCAGTATAATGCATCTGTCATCGAAGTCTTTTGACTACTGCTAGCTACCGCACCTATCCAATACTGGATTCTCTGTGCTGATGCTGACATCTGCATCTATGCCCTTTAAACTGTTGCCAATTCTGATTTGCGCTCCAGTATCTGACATCTGTCACTCTGATTTTTGTCTTGCTGACATCTGACTGCATCAATCTAACTAATCCTTCCTACTACTATTGTATTGTGGGCTCCTCGCAGCCAGGTTCGCTTCTCATAAATTTAGTGCAAAGGTGAATAAAAACCAAGCACAAAAGGCATGCAATAAATTAAGCCCTCTCTTTATTCAAATGTTAGTTATCTTTCCTCATCCCTATGGAATGAAAAATAAGGATTAATAACTTCTTGTTGCATTTGAGAGAGATAAATTATCTCTACATGCACATCAACATAAGATGAGTTAGAAAGGTCAAATTTAACTAAGCTTCTTAAGGTCACTGGGTGTTGATTGTAGATTTTTGCTACATGGTTATGACAATTTTAGAGTCGTTATCGAGGATATTACATAAAAGCATGATAACATATATAAAGATCATATAAGTCACTCACATACTTCGAGGTAAATGGGCCATGAGTCTAAGGCTTGATAAGTATTATGCTAAGTAATGGTATTATCTTAGTTTGAAGGTAAGGTTCTCCTTATTTCTTCATCCCCCCCACACACACACTTCAAATGTTAGACCAAATAAGAAAGCATCGACACCCTTATTCTTGTGAAAATTCAAAGAATCAGGACTTGACTAGATTGACCTCCCCTCCTCACTTTTTGAAGCATTAACTCATCTTACTGAAATGGTTAGATGATAGTTTAGTTTCACCTTTCATCATACTCGCACTCTCATGAGGGTGGAGAGGACCTCCATGTTTTTTGTGATAAGGTGTGGACAAAGTAATTTCAGAGAAAGGGAGACTTTGGGTTGGGCACAACATTGTTTTTCTAATGACTTAGTTGGGTTCCCAAGTTTCAAAAAAAGTAAGGCTATCTATGGGGGTATGACAGCTAGGCAGTGCCAAGGTGTTCCAGGGAATGTAAGGTTCCCAAGTAAGGCTATTTGTGAGGGCATGAGTGCCATCGTGTGCTTGGGAATCCTAATATGTGACAGATAGTGCGAAGGCATGTCAAACATGCTAAGATGTTCCAAGTGTTAAGACATGCCAAGATGTGCAAGGGTGTGACAATGTGTGTCAAGGACAGTGAAGGAAACAAAACAGAGAAAAAAGTTAAACTAAAAGTAGATGAACACATAAGGGGGTTAATAGATCATGAATTTACCTTTTCAATGAGAGGCATGCTAGGCACACTAACAGTAGGTGCGAATAGGTGTTAAGTGCCAAGTGCCGAGTGTTAGGCACTCTATGTGCTAATTCTTCCTCTATTGCTTCTCATCTACTTTACAATATTTTATCTCAAATAACTTTAATATTAATCCATGCCAAAGCATACTAAATTATCGCAATGCACTTCAAACATGCTAAGACTTTCCAAGTGCTAACATGTGCCAAGTGCCAATGTGTGTCAGGGAATATTATGCATGCTATGAAGTGGCAGGGCATGTCAAAAAGTGCTAAGTAGAGAGTGCCAATGCATGTTGAGGAGTGTTAGGGAGTACTAGGACAACACAAGGGAGAAATAGGTCAAAATTCATGGAAGTGAATGAATATGAGGGTGTGTTAGGGAGTGGAAATAAGTGCTAGTTTTCATGCCAAGGAGGGAGTGAGAAGGTATTCGAAGCATTCACACACCATATTGACCACTCACTTCTTACCATTCCCACACCATAAAAAAACCCTAAGAATGTCATTCTTAAAATCTCTTGTGTAGTTTCCTAATGTCATTCAAGTATAATCTTGCAATTACTTATGTCATTAATGGTGCGATCATTTTTTTATTCTCTTCAAGGAAATCTTTCTAGACATGCACCCCATCAAAAATAAATCATCGAGTGAAAATGAATAAATAAGAGGGTGTGTTGGGGAGTGTTAGCGAGTGTCAGACGTGCAAAGGGGGGAGTGACAAGGCATGCTAAGGAATGCTATGGATTTTCAAGAAGTGCCTAGGTGTGCTAACATGTGCTAGATAGTGCAAAGGCATACCAATGCATGCCAAGCATGCCAAGACATGCCATGTGTTAAGGCATGATGAGATGTGACAGGTGTTAGGGTATGCGAACGCATGCCAAGGAGTGTCAGGCTACAAAAGGGAACACTAAGTTAAAATGAAAATAAATGAACACATATGAGGGTTAATAATTCATGACCTTACCTTTTCAAGAGGGGCATGCTAGGCATACCAACACTAGTGCCAATACATGCCAATGGCCAAGTTTTATCGTGTCTTAAGTGCCAAATCATCCTCTATTACTTCTCTCTTAATTGTGAACAATTGATCTCAAATAAATTTTATCTTAGACCATGCCAAGGAATTCCAGGGTATCCAAACACATGCCAAGAATTTTCAAGTGCCACTAAGTGCCAAGAGCCAATATGTGCCAAGGAGTTATAGGGCATGCTATGGAGTTCCAGGTTTGCTAAGGAGGGAGTGACGAGATATGCTAGATTTTTCCAAGGCATGCTAGAGTGATAGGGAAGCATACCAAGATGTTCCAAGTGCCAATGTGTGTTGATTGTTAGTGAGTTCCAGGGAAACACAAGGAAGAACTATGTAAAAATGCATGGAAATGAATGAATAATACTATGTGACAGGGAGTGTCGGTGAGTTCTAGGTGTGCTAAGGAGGGAGTGACATGGTATGCTAGGCAATGCTAAGTCATGCTAGTGTGTCAAAGTAGAATGTGGCTAAGATGTGCTAGGTGCCAGGGTGTGCCAACACGTGATAGGAAGTGTTAAGGAGTCCTATGGACACACAAGGGAGCACTAGTTGAAAATAATGCATGTAAATAAAAAATCAAGAGATTGTGACAGGAAGCGTCACTGAGTTCCAGGTGTGCTAAGGAGGGAGTCACAAGGTATGATAGAGGTTAGGGAAACATGCCAAGATGTGTCAGGTGCTAAGGTGTGCCAATGCATGGCAAGGAGCATTATGGAGTTCTATGGAAAAGCAAGGGAGCAATACTTTCAAATGCATGGAAATGAATGCCAAGGAATTCCAAGGCAATTTTCTATAAATACAACTGATAGTTATGTTCTTCTGAACTATGTTGCAATATGTATCAAGGGAATTTTTATTATTTAAAATAAGAGAAAACCCTAAACAACCAAAACCCTAAGCCGAGGCAATGTAACACCAAGAGTTTATGGGCCCCGTTGCAGTTATTAGGACATCCAACATCTCGAATCGTAACTTGGTCATATGATCTCCGTTTGACGCACATGATACCTTGATAGAAAGATCTCTTCGAGGACTACAACTACTGATGTGATTTATATGGAATAACCAAAAATTTCATGCCCAAAAAATGTCGTTTGGGGCCTCAAAATGGCTTCGGAATTTCAGGACCTGAAAAACTGATAAAAATAGTAAATTCTGCTATAATTAAGGGAACTGAAAGAGACAATGGTGAGGGCCCAAGTGGAATAGGCGGGTGGCCACCAATATCCACCTCGATCACCTTAACTCGAATTTCTTGAGCTAACTCAGTCATCATGACTTACTTAACTTACACAAGTGTTTATGAGATCAAAATTACAATTTATTGTCCAATTTATTTAAGGGAAAAATAAATTAGACGGCTCACATTCCTCACTCCTGGTACATTAAAATTCCTCACTAGTGTGGGTGCATTTTTTTGTCCCTTCTAGTTTCCAATTTCACTATTTATTGTGTCAAATTTCAACTCTCCCTCTCAACAAGAAAGGAATTCAATCTATCCCCATTCGGTACCTTTGGAATGTTCTGCATGCAACACTTCTCTAGTGTTGTTTGCACCTGCAAATCGTGAAATTGAATATCCTCCGAACAACTGAATCAGTATAATGCATCTGTCATTAGAGTCTTCTGACTACTGCTAGCTACTGCACCTGTCTAGTACTGGATTCTTTGCGTTGCTGCTGACATCTGCATCCGTGCCCTTTGAACTATTGCCAACTCTGATTTGCGCTCTAGTATTTGACATCTATCACTCTGATTTCTGTCTTGCTGACATCTGACTCCATCAATCTAACTAATCCTTCCTACTATTGTTGTACTGTGGGCTCCTCGTAGCCAGGTTCAATCCATGAGACACACCATCTCAATGGACCTTGCCCAAATTTCTTATCTTGGGATTATGTCTACACATCACCCCACCTTACACCTCGAGGTATGGTTGCTCCCTCTTCCCATCTGGCTTGAAATTTCCCCCTCATGGAGGTCTCTGCTTGAGTGGACGCTTCCACTCGGTCTCCTCTCTGCTTCTCCAATTGTGGCTACTCCACAAAATTCTAAGACTACATGTTGAGAGGTAATTTTTGCGCCCTCTAAACCACCAAGTCTCTAACTTCTGTTTTACTCCTCAGAGCTTTGCATGCATCTAGTACCTCAAGTGCATATAGGTTCTTGACTCACGCACATTGTAATTGTCCTGACGTTACAAAAGTTTCTAAAAAAGAGTTGATTTTAAATTAATGATATATCCCTCATCCGAGCTTCGATTCGACCAATTTTTTTTTCCATTTAGGTAGTTTTTCGCAAGGAATCCAAATATATATATTTTTTTAAATTTTACACCAAAATATTCAGATAGTTTATGAAAATTCGTCGCCCAAAAAATTCCTGCTCTGATACCATGTAGAAAATCTAACCAACGAGATTCAATCTGATCTTGTAATCTACTAAAACAAGATACTGAATTCTTCCTACAATTTGGGGAAACAAAACACGATTGCACAATCACATATAAGTAAGAGAAAGAAATTATCAATCACAAAACACATGATGTATTTGGGGAAAGAAAATGCTCAAAACCCCTCTATCTCTATTGCGTATTAAGTCAAGGAATCATGAAACAATACAATGCTTAATCTCTCATGAGATTCTCCAGCACTCTATCAATTGTCTCCCACTGATATAGGCAAAATTGGTCTAGTAATTAGCCAATTCTAATCTTTACTTCAGCCTGCCTTGCTCATGCAATTCGTAGGGAATTAACTCCCTATTAATTAGGAAAATCAATCTTCCTTGATTGCGCAATACATCATGGCATCCCAATGACTTTATAATTTCACATGGTTAATTTTCTATAAATACAACTGATAGTTATGTTCCCTTTAACCTCTGTTCTTTATTTCAAACGGTGAGTCACAAAGACATCACTCCCAGCTGACCCGAAGTCAACTTAGAGGTTTGAAACCTCTATAGGACTCAAATGAGTCTCATACTAACCCGAAGTTAGTTTAATTGACTCGAAGTCAGTTGGAGGTCCAAAACCTCACTTGGACTCAAAAGATTCATATACTATCCCAAAGTTAGTTTAACTGACCCGAATTCAGTTGGAGGTTTGAAACCTCACTTTCACTCAAAAGAGTCATATATTAACCCGAAGTTAGTTTAACTGGCCCAAAGTCATTTGGAGGTTAGAAACCTCACTTGGACTCAAAAGAGTCATATACTAACATGAAGTTAGTTTAACTGACCCATTCAAGTGCCAAAGTTTTCTAGGGAGTTCCAGGGTGTGCTAATTATAGGTGCCAAATAGTGCTAATATATGCCAATACATGCCAGGTGCTAAGGTTGTTTCGGGTGCCAGGGTATGTCAATATGTGTCAAGAAGTGTCAAGGAAACAAAAGGAAGAACCAAGCTAAAAACTAAGTAAATGAACACATAAGAGGGTTAATAAGAGACTTTATCTTTTTCAAAAGGGTCATGCTAATCACACTAATAATAGGTCCCAATACATGTCAAGTGGCATTATGTGCCAAGTGATAATATATGTCAATGCATTCAACCAAGGTGTTCCAGGGCATGCTAGGGACTACATGCATGCCAACACATGCTAGGAGAGTTCCATGTTGTGCTAGTGCATGCCACCATGTGTGTTACACCATTTTTTGGTCATCTAACCCATTGGTATTAGATGGACCCAAGTACACCATGTAAGACCAATTTTACCCTAAGTATAATTGCATTCACTATGAAAATAACTTAGTTGTTTATGGTCTAAATAGGAAACCCCATGGGGAAACATTAAATAAATCCATATTTGTTTGATTTTCCTCAAGAAATAGTTAGTTAAATAATAGTTTAATTAATATTCCTACTTATGTTTAACCAAAAACAAGGAAATTAATTAGATAAATCATTATTTATCTTATTATTTTCTAAGAATAATTATGTAAAGATTACTTAAATAATATTCTTTGTTAAATATGACTAAATCTCCCTTAAATAATTAAATAAATAATTATTTATTTGACTATTACTCAACCATATCATTAAAATTATAAATAAATCATTTATTTATTTATTATTACTCAACCACATCCTTAAAATGATAAATAAATCATTTATTTATTTATTATTTACAAATAAAGGGATTTGACCCAAGTCAAATTCTTTTTCCCTCCAACAAATATAATAAAATATTCCATAAAAGTTGGATCTTGATTTGGTTAATAATATATTAATTATGCACCAATATCTAGACTAACTCAATATTTTGTTATAAATAGAAGGGTTTTTCCATTCATTTTTCACCTTTTTTTGCCTAAACATCACTCTGGATATCAACTCTTGGTCTGACTATTGATCCACCATCATAGCCATATTTTTCCATTTTTTGTCTGGGTTTTCTACACCATCAAGAGAGAGGAATTATAAATCTAAAGTGTTGAGGACTTACAATAACCCATCTCATTGAGGAGAACTGGGAACACCTTCTTGTGTTTTCCTCCCAGGTGCCATTAATACAAAATTCATTTTATATATTCTTGTCTTGTCTATTGGATGCATGGAGTAAATCCGGTTTTTTCTTCTGTTTAATGTCTTCTAATGCATAGATCTAGATTTTTGCAACATTATCTTGATCACCTAATTGCAGATCTAACGATATTAGAATTCATTTCTATTGTTAGGGCTATTTTTTATGTGCAGATAAAGTGGTATTTTTTCGTACGCTTGGAATTAATATTCATACTAACAACTAGTGACTCCACATGGGTTTATAGTTACGATCACTGTCATTTTTTTGATCCTTGCATATCTAGTTGCTTCAAACCCTAGTATTTCTCTTCAGCCCCTTGTTTTTTCTTTTCTTGATGTTTTTTTTAACCTATAAAACCCTAAAATTATAGAAACTCTAAGTTCCACGTGTTTTCGGACCCATTGCGCAGGTGACAGATATTAGTCGCAGCTGAGATGACAACTTTTTCTGAAACCTGCCACCGAGAGTGCCGGAGGTGCAGGTCACACTTTTTAGCCCAAAACCTGTGACCTGGACCCTCAGGGTGCACGTTACAGCCCAAAAAGTGTGACCTATGCTAAAAATAGGTCAAAAATTGCGACCTGGACTTTTTGCAGAAATTTTTCTGAAAGTTTTCTAGCTTTGTCTAAGCCTCTGTTCATGGTTGTATGACCTCCATCTCTACCCATTTTGGACCTGTAATTGTTCTTTTTTACTCAAATAAGTGGGAACCTATCCCCCTAGGGCTTCAATAGCCTCCACTTTTTGTGGAAGAGTTTTTGCTGTTGCAGATTATCTGAAATTTCAGAGTCTTCAGCCTTTTTTTTCAGATCTGATACCTTACCTTCATATCCACTTCATATCGGCTTGTCATCCATCCAAATCTCCTCATTTAGTTTTTTTTTGGTTTTCCTTGAGGGTTCACTCCGTTTCCCTCCTGGAGATAGCCTTTCGCCACCTCTTTTTACAACAATTTTTCCTCAGATTTGTTGTTGTTTCTGCACCACTTTCCAGTAGATTTTGACCTTTAGATCCCTGTCCCTTCTGACCTTAGATCTATTGGCTATTGTAGTGTGTTTTGATTTGTTTTTTCATTCACCTATATACTATTTGTTGAGAGGCCCACCTCTTTGGGTTTAGATTATTGCATTATTAGCTGTTTATTTTCTGTTTTGCAGGCTTATATATACTGTCATTTGTAGGTTATTTACAACTATACATCACAATTTTTTATTTTTCTCTACAAATGTCTGGGTTTAAAAATTAAAATTTACACACTTCACACACACACCCTAAGTGAAAAAGGGTCTGGTTAACACCGCCAAGAAAAGACTCTAAAACATTGAAATAAATCGATCTTGCACCTCTCTGCCCTTGTTTTTACATTGTAATTGGTTGATCTTACACCTCCTTGCCCTTGTCAGTCTCTTTTTCCTTTGTGTCATGTTTGTGTTTTCATCATTGCTCAATCTCCCATGGGCTCCGATTTTCCTCAGGGGGGGGCCATCACCTCTTGCATTTTTTCCCCTCCTGGTAGCACGTATTCAGGATACGATATACCTCCTCTCTTTGCCCAACCTCTTGTTTACCACACTGTTACCCAACCTTATTATTACCCATATCCACAACCTGGTGCTCCAGCTCCTCCAACATTAGCACCTCCTCCTCCCTTGCCTTCTCAACCCCCGCAAAAACAACCACCACCCCCTCAGGGACAGGTGTATGCACAGGAGGGCGTGACCAATCCTCCTCCCTCAAAAAGGAAGAGGAAAGGCACTCAAAATCAAGCTGCCCCTGGCAATCCTGGACCTAATCAAGGAAATGCTCCTAACACTACAAACTAGCAACAAGGCACTCAGCCCAAGCAGGACAGGCCTATTTGTATGAACAAGCCCAGTTCTTGTTGTGGTGTTTATGGTCATTACATGCATGATTTTCCTCTTCTACCACAAATGCGATAGCTATGGGAGTCTCAAGAAACTTTGAGAGGACAACAAGCCATCCCTTCCATTCCTACCAGTCCTGTACCTAGTCAACTAGATGTGTTTACTGATCCTTTCCCTCAGCAAGGATTTGTGGCTACCCAACCATCTGAAGGTCAGGTGGCCACTCAACCTCTTCCATCTCGTTCCCCCGATTACCAGATTCTCATGATGTCCTCTAATCAGCCTTCTGAACCTTCTTCTTCTGGCCCTTTAGCTGGTACTCATGACCCCCTTTACCCTCCTGAAATGGTTCCTCCAGGCCTTAACCATCTTGGAGCCGTCTCGCCTGGTCATTACCCACGTGGTTAGATACCGTTCCTAGCTCCCCCACCAGGAGTTTATATAGTACTTGTTATGACCACCCTCTCTCTTCCTAACCTGGCCCTTGGGATTCCTACCTAGTACCTCGATCTTGCAGCCGCTATCCTGCCTGTTCAACCCAAACCTTATCTTGCTTTGACCGTGGTTCAACTGGTCCCTATGACTTCTCTCGCTACAACAGTGCCTCATTCACCTCAACAAGAACCACCTCCCATTGCAACCACTTCGGGTAAGAAGGGCAAAGCTTGCAAGGGGGCATCAAAGGACAAGGCTACCCCGAAAAACCCTACCCCTTCTCAGCCTCCAAAGCATACCATCCAGTGTGCTTTGTGTGATATTGTCAGCCACGCCACCCATACCTGTCCGGAGTTGCCTCACCTCAAGTCCATGGTCAATGAGACATTTTCGAAATCTGATATCCCAGAGGTATATGTCATTATACACGATTCAATATCAAAACTCAAACCATTGCACACAAATCACCCTTGTGCTTTGTGTGATTTCCATGGTCACTACACTCACCGATTGCCCTCTCTTACCCCCGGATGCGACGAGATGTGGGAGTCTCGACCACATTGCGCGGACGGCCACACCTCCCCCGGCCCCGGCTCCTCCTAATGTGGCCACTACCCCGGCCAGTCGCGTTCAGCAGTCCTTTCCCTCAACGAGGATTCGTGGCTACCCACCCCCACAGCCGACCATCTTGGCCACACCCTCGTCCATTTAGGGTTCCTGCGACTACCGGATCCTCATGATGCCTCCGTCCGAGTCCCCGCCGAGTCGACCTTCACCTTCAAACTCGGTCTCGCCCGATGCACACCAAGCCCCCTGCTCGATGCTGCTCCCGGGAGCCCCATCTTGAGGTTCTACGAGCCTCTTTCGACATCCGGTGGCCCTTACATCCCTCAACCCAAAGTTGAGGTTCACCCAAAATTCCAAAGGGTCCATTCTGCAAATGCGCACGGTCGAGCCGCTCGATAAATCACAGTATAATAGATGATTTGGCACAATCCCCTAGCGCCATTTCCACAACGGAACTCCTCCGGTCGTCCCTTCTCAACGGAAGGCTCTACTATGCACGTGGGCGGCGGCCAGTCACTGATGACCAAATGATTGTTTTACGACGCCACTCAATCGGACCACCCTCCTCTTCCTCCTTCGTTGCTTTCCAAATCCCGGTCAAAATCCGGAACGCCACTTTGTCCCGTTATTGTAATTGATGAGGGGCATCCACCTGTGTGATGTCCTTCGGTTTGGAAGCAACTCGGATCCGAGTTGGCCTTCACGATCACCCTTCGGCGTGGGATGGTCATGCCTCCCGGCCCTGTTTCATTTTCGTAAACTGTCCCATCACCCTCGCGGTAAGGCTTGTTTTGCGTTGATGTCGAAGTCATTGACGCCCCTCCCCTGAACTACAACATTCTATTGGGGCGAAGCTACACCTATGCCATGTCTGTTGTCCCATGCGGTCTTCCGCAAGATGTCTTTCATAATGGAAAGATAGTCACCATTGACCGACTATCGTATCATGAGCGCGAGTCTCCATCAGCCTCAGAGACGACCATCTCTTCTTGTAGCCAACAATGACCCGTCGGTCTTTGACAGTGTCTCCCCAAGGCGTCTATAAAGATTCCACCCTACTTGGAACTTTTCCTCACCTTCCTCTCCCTCCGGATTGACCCGCAACTACGCATACACACACAACCACATTCTTTTTGTCGGGTACGGATCGAGAACACCATAACCACACACCACAATCCAACTCCCGGCCATAAACGACACCAAACCCCCTTATCTCCCGGAGTCGCGGTTGCTGTTTACGAGACCGAGGTCGCACTTGTTGCCCTAATACCTCGTCTGGGTCGTCACCCCCCTTTAAAAAAGTGCGACCGGCCCGTAGGGTGAAGGAGGGGCGTTTGCGGGGTTTTTTGGGCCCTGTTTACCAAATGTAATCCATCAAAATACAGAAACAAGGTTAGGCCTCTCGCCTCCCAGCCCGGCAGATCTCGAATCCAACGGTCGGTTTTTCCGCTACGTTCGCCGCAAGATTTAGGGCCTTCTCTCCTCTCCACATTTCTGCAACCTTGACCAACGAATGAATGATTTTGGAGGGGCAGCCTCATTAAGGGAGCCTTTGTTTCTTCTTTCGTATGCTGAGCCACACGGCCAGCCTAGTTCGACGAACCGTCGACATAGGCCCAGATAGATCTCCACCCGAGCTCTCAAATGGGTTTTCCTTAATTTTTGGTGATTTGATACTTCCTGGACACATTTTTCCACGAAGGATCACTTCACGCTCCCTTAAAATCGAATTTCCTCACTTACGACACTTGTACTTGGGGCACCATATCGCCCCTTACTTGTCCATGTTCGTGTTGATTTTCGTCATAGTACCCACCTTGTACTCGTGCTTCTATGACCCCCATTGGGGGCCCTTTGTTGTGTGGCAGCACTATCTAGTCGCCACTTGCTTGGAGGCTTGTCAGGGTTGGTCATCATTGCATTCATGGGTCTATCACGCATCCTTTTACACCATACTATAGCCCTCCATTCTTTTTTGCTTGGTTCCTCTCTTGTGTGGCATCTCATTGACCTTCAACCCAACATCCCCTGTCCCTTTCGATATTGGTAATAGGTGTTGCCATGTCATTCATGCCCCTTTATGCTCTAACGAGAAGTCGTCCATTCGCCACTCCATCCTTCCCATTTCCACCATCATCATTAGTGTCGATCTGTCCGTCACTGTTGCTCTTCTCTCGTGCCTTAGTTGAGATCTCTCATTACCTCACCTAAGGCGGACCTCCTTCTGTCGACCTCGGCACATTTATTCCGGAAACGAGGTACGGGGGCCCGGTGTGCCTTGGTTCCCGACTTCCATTTTGTTCGGTGCCTCGGATCGGGCGGGGGATTTCTTACCTCCCGCGGCTTGATTGCTTCTCCGCTCCTTTCACGCAGTCGAGATTCGTATCTTTGGACGAGTCCGGTGACCCGGCGGCGGCTCTTGATGATTCCCGGGCGTGTGTGAGATGTCTCGGCCCTCGCGGGGGGTGGCCTGTGACCAGCCCCCACATGCCGGATGACCTCTTCATTGCGGCCTTTGATTCCCGCTCCGAATTTTGATGATGTTTGACGTAGCCACTTATGACACCTCTATGATTTGTGTACCCGGTCGGTTACCGCGAGCCCTTCCCCATTTACGGGGGGGCATTGGGGTTGTATTTATCTCATGTGCTCGGATGATATTGTACTAGTCTGTTTGTTATCCCGAGCACGAAAAGCATGTATGTGTAAGAGACTATTCATTGTATTTTTATGCGGCTCTTGATTATACCCATTTGTATTCTATGGTTCGGTCCCTTGTTCATGGACACACTATTCTTTTGTACTTTGTCACGGCGGGCATAGGTATGCCTCCCCGACGCCTTCGGCACGGTACCCTTCATAACGAGGAGACTTGTTGCACACTGCGAGTCTCGTCTCCTCGAGTCTAGTCCTTCGGCCACACTATCTACCTCATATTTCTCTCTCGACATACCCTTTTGTTGTCTAGTGATTGTCTTCTTACAACGTACTTCGGTCATACGATTTGCTCTGACACTACTTACTTATTTGGGGGGCAATATGTTACACCATTTTTTGGTCATCTAACTTTTCTCATTAGATGGACCCAAGTACACCATGTAAGACCCGGTTTACCCCAAGTGTTGCTTTCATATGATTAATTGGAAACCCCCAAAAGGAATAATTAATTAAACCATAATTTAATTATTATTCCCGGTCATGTTTAACTTAAAAAGCAAAGAAATTAATGAGATAAACCCATAGTTATCTTATTATTTTCTAGGAATAGTATTTAATAATATTCCTTGTTAAATATGACCAAATCAACCACCATTAATCAAATAAATCATTATTTATTTGATTATATACAACCACTTCCTTAAAAGATAAATAAATCATTTATTTATTTATTTTTCACTAATCAAGGGATTTGACCCAAGTCAAGCACCCTTTCCTCCAACAAATAATAATAAAATATTCCATAGAGGTGGATCTAGATGTGATTAACATTATTTTAATCATGCACCAAGATCTAGAAGGACCCAATATTTTGTTATAAATAGGAGGGTTTTCCCCATCATTCTTCACCTTTTGTTGCATACTAGATCCTACGGATCTATACACTAGGTCTCATTTACTGCCATTGTTGCTCCCATTGTTTCCACCTTCTACATTGGGTTTTCATTTACAAGAGAAAAGCTTAGATGCGAAGTGCGAGGACTATGAAAGAACCCATCCCATTGAGGAATCGGATACCTTCTTGTTTCCTCCCGGGTGCCTGTAATATAAGAATTGTTGAAAATGCATATTTCTTGTCTTGTCTGTTGGACGCATGGAGCAAACTCTTTACTTCTTGCTTAATATCTTTCCATTTATAGATACATTTTGTTGCGGCACTTTAACTACTAATTATAGGATACGAAGATGTTTTGCAGCCATTATTGTTGTTAGGGCTATTAGTTATGCGTAGCTAAAGTGGTTCTTTTTCGTACGCTTCGACAAAGAATTCATACTAACAAAGGGAGAAAAAAGTTAAACTACAAGGAAATGAACACATAAGAGGGTTAATAAGTCATCAATTTACCTTTTCCAAGAGGGCATGCTAGGCACACCAACACTAGGGCGTGATAGGTGCCAAGTGCAAAGTCTTAGTGCATTCTAAGTGCCCAGTATTCCTTTGTTGTTTCTCATCTACTTTCCAACAATGGATAATCACAAATAAATTTAATATTAAACCATGTCAAATCATACCAAGGCATCTCAATGTATTCCATACATGCTAAGACTTTCCAAGCGCCAATATGTATGGGGACTAGTGTTATGCATGTTATGAAGTGGAAGGGAATGTTGATGAGTGCTAAGGTGTGCTAGAGAGTGATAATGCATGTTGATGAGTGTTAGGATTACTAGGAAAAAACATTAAGGGAGCACTAGGTAAAAATTCATGGAAGTTAATGAATATGAGGAACGTGTGCCGGAGACTAGTGTTAATGAGTGTTAGTTGTCATGCCAAGGAGGGAGCGATCACAAAGTATGCTAAGCATTGGTAAGGCATGCTAGGGAATATCAAGGCATGTCAGAATTTAAAGTGTGCTTGGGAGTTCCGAGTGTGCTAATTATATCATGTGCAATTAATAGTGTCAAGATATGCCAATACATGCTAGGTGCTAAGGATGTGGTGCGGGGTGCAGGGGTATGTTAATGTGTGTCGAAACCCAGCAAAGGAAGAACCGATAAGAGGGTTAATAAGTCGGGACTTTATCTTTTTGAAAAGGGGCATGCTAGGCACACTAGTAATAGGTCCCAATACATGCCAAGTGGCATTGTGTACCAAGTGCTAATGTATGTCAATGTATTCAACCAAGGTGTTCCGGAGACATGCTAGGGACTATATGCGGCATGCCCAACACATCTTTAGGAGAGTTCGATGTTGTGCTAGTGCATGCTACCATGTGCTTGGGCGCCAGTGTCATAACAATATGTTCTAGGTACAAATATGTTCCAATACATGTGGGGTGCTAAGAAATGTTAGTGTGTGGCAAAGCATTAATTTTAAGGCGTGCCTAGATTGGTGAGGATTGTTAGGTCTTTCTCATTAATAGAATTGTCAAAGCTTGATTATGTATTAAATAATATATTTCCTACACACAATAATATAACTTTATCTAAAGGGAATTTTCTAGATAATAAACTTAATATATATGAATCATGTGTTGACTCATAGGAAATCTCTATTCGACTAGTCATTACTGAAATGATACACACTAATTACTTCAAAAAAAATTGATTGACCCTAACCACTATGTCGGACATATTATAAAAAATACTCCACAATAATGGTATTAAATCTTTAACTTTTGACAAAAAATATATTAACAAAGCACATAGCGTCATCAAAAAACTCATTGGAATGATCAATGACCGTGAGACGTTTTCTGGCTAGTCACCAAAAGTAACAAAAAGAGCATTGGTGAGGATCATTAAAATTTCGTCACTAGAAGTGTCATAAAAGAAATTAGTGATGGGCCTTTAATGACCCTCACCAAAAGTGTCATTGAAAAAGTCTTTGGTGACGAGACCATAGGGACCATCACTATATACACTTACGGTGATAGTTTTTTAATGATCAATGATGACGGACATTTTTTGACCGTCACCAAAAGTAACAAAAGAGCATTAGTTAGGGTCATTAAAGTTCGTCACTAGAAGTGTCACCAAAGAAAGAGAATTAGTGATGGGCCTTTAACAACCCTCACCAAAAGTGTCATTGAAAATGTCTTTGGTGACGGAGACCATAAAGGACCATCACTATATACACTTACGGTGACGGTTTTTTAAGGACCGTCACCATATGTGACATTGGTGACGGACCTTAAGGTACGTCCACAAGCATGACCCTCACCAATGTGCTTTTTTCTTGTAGTGGATGCTTGGAGAGTACATTTGCCATGTGAAATGTTGCCCAGTCTATATATTTTTTAAATTAAAAGTTAAAAGTTTTGGATGGTTTCAATTTACATTTGGCATGTGATATTTAATGTTAAATGTTTTTGTTGGATAGTTGAATTATAATTGGCATGGCATGTAGCGTTTTAAAACTCAAGTTTTGGATGGTTTCAATCTACATTTTGCATGTGATATTTAATGAACTTTAAATGTTTAATGTTTTAATGTTGCACAATATATAATAAAAGTTTTTAAAACCTAAATTTTGGATGGTTTCAATCTCTGACTTAAAGTTTTGGGTTTCAATATAGATTTACACATGTGGTATATAATGTTAAATGTTTCTATTGGATCTAGTTGAACTATAATTGGCATGGCATGTGAAGTAACGATCTATATATAATTTAAAGTTTTAAACTCAAGTTTTGAACGGTTTCAATCTACATTTCGCATGTGATGTTTAATGTTTTAATGTTGCACGATGTATTATCAAAAGTTTTTAAAATTTTAAGTTTTGGATGGCGTCGATCTACATTTGGCACATGTGGTATATAATGTTTCTATTGGATAGTTGTTCACTATAATTGGCATGGCATGTCAAGTAATGTTGCACAAATCCCTTTTGGATTGTTGAAGTACATTTGAAATTTTAAGATTGCTTTTGATCTCTCCATGTAGTTTTGTTTGAAAATTTCCAATAGGAAGAACATAGCTTTTCAATGCAACTAACCATCTATCAGGTGATCTCTAATTGAAAATAGAGTTTAAAGAAGTAGATATATGTACAAATTATCCCTTTAATTTTTATTGGAAATATAAGTCTCTAGTACATATATATGTTTGTTGAATTTTGAGTCAATGTAATTAATGCACTCAAATAGGTAGCCTTGTCGATTTATTTACATTGTTGAAAATTTTTACCAAAAAAAATCCAACTAGTTTTTCATCAATGCACATAGAAAAACTACTTGGAACAATTAATTGTGCATTATAAGACGAGGGTAACAATTTTTCATCAATGCACATTAGACATATCCGACCATTGGACTAATGATTTTTGTACTAGATTTTCAATGTGAGGATTAGAGATATGTGGGTCAAATCACAAAAAGTCGGAGAAGTGCTTCGAGTCTCTGTGCGAAAGGAATTTTCATACAAAACTATGCGAGATGATTTATTTACATTGTGTCCATAATTTTTACCGAAAATCCAACTAGTTTTTCATTAATGCACATAGAAAAACTAGTTCCGGTTAATGCATTCTAGAACATATATATTGAGTACGTAAATAATTTTTCATCAATGCACATAGTAAAACTAGAACAATTAATTTCATTCTAGAACATATATATATAGAAAAATACTTTCGGTTGATACTGAGCACGTGCTTGTACCCAAACAATTTGTACATGCCAACACACACAAATAACATAAACGCTCAATTTTTAGTTGGGTACTAGAAGTTCTAAAACATATTTAATCAAAAGATAATAAATTGTTGGACAATTCACTCAAAAAATTCTAATGGAATTCCATCCTCAATAATCCGTTCATGATCGGATTTTGACATTTTCCATCTCTTAATTTTTGATTTTTTATTTGATTGAACTTCTATCAACTTTATGCACGCTGCACACACCAAGTGACTATATTGACAACTTATCGAATCAGGTTCATAGTCTTCAAAGTAAAAAAAGTCTCCACTTTGATGAGTTTGTTTGAAAAAATAACCTTTCAGTATAATAGACCCTCTGTCATACTGAAATCCGTGATCATTATAGTTTTGTAATAATTTCATTTTTCGTTTAGTGCAACACATCAAATAATACTTCACATTTTCATTGTTGTCGGTGGGTGCAATTATAGCAAAAACATCTCTGCTGGTAAAATGAATTTAACAAAATTATGCATATTTAAATTTATTTCTAGTTCTTTAAATCATTAGAAAGTAAGTCAAATGTTACCTTCTCTAACAAGATCATAAGCTACGATCACCATCGGATGATATTGTAGTTTCCTACGTTACATTTATTCAAACATTGCAACATAATTTTTTTCCTTTGTATTTAGATCTTTATGTTTTTAATCGTTCACATACATTTTGTTTTCACAAACGTCATTGGATTTTGTGTTGTCTATCAAACATCACAAAGTAAGAATATTTTCTTTTATCCAATGCAAACACATTTATGGACAACTTTGTTTGAATTGAATGCAATTTTTTTGAGTCCCTTTTATGGTTTCAATGTCATTTCCAATTGATCTATCTACGTCTTCGATTCCAATATGCCGGAAAAACCTTTATATGGAGAAAATTAGAAGAAGAATTTGTAAATATGATATCAAAAAATAAAATCAAAGATAATCATTGCATGATAAAAGTACAATTTTAAAATTATATTTCCAATATAAATTAAATTGAATGTACCTTCACTTCTCTTGATGGGTTTCTCTCATGGCTTAAAGTAGCGATTCACCATTGAACAACTTCTTCGGTGTTCACAAGTCGGCTTGCGAGTGGTTCATTTGATATCTTCGAAGTACTCGTTTTATGCATGCTCTTGCACCATCATGTTCTCCTTCTCCATGGCGAGTTTCAAAGAAATTCCAACAATGTTTAATGTAGGTTTTCTTATGAAGACAACACAACCAAAAGAATGATCGTGCGGATTTGAATTGACACACTGTCCGTCGACCATATCCAATGTTCATTGAATGTTATTCCATGATTTTTCAATGAATCATAAATTTTCAAAAACAATGTTGTATAAAACATGTATCATGTGTACGATCGTCACTAATATAAAAGTGATATTCTTTAATGATATGTAGATTTTCCTCGTGCTTTCTATATGATCAACATTTTTTTTTTTTCGGCATGTCTATATAGAATATGGACGAGCATGGAGGACTTAGTCGAGAATAGTGGTATTCACTACGAATTTCTTTTTGTGGAACAAATGTGTAGTTTTTGCAAAATCAATCCATGACAAAATGGTCCCTGGTGGAAAAATTCACGAGATTTTTTGAATTGCAAGTCTTACCATCGAGCTCTATGGGAATGCTTAGTATATTTATAAATTTCTGCCTCGAACTTTCTCAAATATTCCTATCGGAAAAATTTAGGTCTTCTAGTAATTCAATTCTTTTAACACTATTTGCACCTTGAATCAATGTATCGATATATTCATATCTCTTCCATTTCACTTTCATGTTGGAAAATGATTGATCATTTATATCGATATGATATTTGTTTTGAAATTTAGTCAAATGTCCACAATCATTGCATTTTTTACCACCAACACATTTCTTTTTGTAAAATAGTTCATCGGCTTTCTCTTTCATAGAATTTGAGATATGAAATCACGAATAGTGGAAGGAGGGTAAATCCTTCCATAATGTTCTACGAAATCAAGGAATGTGTCATAATATAACTCAATTTCCACATGACAATACAACAACAAGTGTAGCGTACGGTGATAGGTTTTACATACCATGGTTTGTTGAACAAAATCCTTGAGTGAAACATGAATTTGACGATTCTCTTCTTTGAACTTGTTGAATAACTCTATCTGAGTGGTTTCCAATAGATGTTTTTCATGTTCTTCGTACTGATTTAAATCTTCCAAATTCTTCTTCGGATCACATGCCTTGTAGTTGAGTACTGAAACAATTGTTCTTCCAATATTCATATATTATTTTTTTAACATTTTCTCCAAGTCTATCTTTGTATGGTTGCCTACAAATAGCTCTCCAACAAAGCGAGTTCATCATTTACATCTATTTGCAATCGAAATTTCCGATGTTTGTGCAAAGTTTTTCGCGAGGTTCCCGGTGCTCGTGGCATAGATGTTGCAAATGATTCTCTTGAGTACTTGAGAAACCATTGCCATACGTATTCCTCTACATACAATTGAAACATCTTTCTCTCTAGATCTCTTAATTGACTTTATGCTTTTCTCATATTTTTTATCACTTCTTCCTTCATTTTTTTATCTTTGGTTGATTTCGATACAATAATTATTTGTATCTTCTTTTAATTTCCTTAATGATAGGAGACTTTTCAACATTTTGAGCCTAAGCGCTCCACTGACTCATTTTAAGAAATGCTTTTCAAAAATACGATTAACACGATATCGTATAACATGGTTAGGTTTTTTATCTCCATATGTGTGAGTGTCAACATTTTTTCCCTAACATCTCATTATCGATAGTGATTTCATCTGTACATATTCGAAAAATAGTACATATTCAATAAATAACTAAATTAATAAATATATCTAAAATTTCAAATATTTTTCAAATTAGTTCATCAAATAAAAATTAAGCATCACATTTTACATAGAAAATTTTAAATATATCAATAGATCGTAATATTTACATTTACATACACCTTCCAATTTCTTCTTGAGGTTGATTTTCTTCTTCAATATTTTGAGGAATATCTCTATACGGTTTACATTAAACAAAATATTTTTCAAACTAGTTCATCAAATAAAAATTAAGCTTCATTTTACATTAGGAAAATTTTAAATATATCAATAGATCATAATATTTACATTTACATACTGCTTTAATTTACGCTTGAGGTTGATTTTCTTCTTCAATATTTTGAGGAATATCTTTGTTTGTTTACGACTAAACAAAATATTTTTCAAACCTAGTTCATCAAATAAAAATCGAGCTTCACATTTTACATTAGGAAAATTTTAAATATATCAATAGATCATAATATTTACATTTACATACTGCTTCAATTACTTGCTTGAGGTTGATTTTCGTCTTCAATATTTTGAGGAATATTTAAATACATTTTTACATTAAACAAAATATTTTTCAAATTAGTTCATCAAATAAAATTAAACTACATTTTACATAAGGAAAATTTTAAATATATCAACGGATCATAATATTTTACATTTACATGCAACTTCAATTTACGCGGGGTTGATTGTCCTCTTCAATATTTCGGAGGGGCTTAAATTTCTTTTGCGAGATTGTCTTGTCTCTTCTCCTGCGTTCCTCATGGTCTCTTTTTATCATATTTTCTCGCACAAGTTCTTCGATTTCATAGCAATGACAAGAAGTTCATTGTATGAAATCTTCAATCAGAGTATACTTGCATACAATCATTGTAAAGGTATCATTGTACTTAGTCATTGTAAATACATTATTGTACAAATTGTACTAGTATCTATACGCAAGGGTTGAAGAGGCGAGTGTTGGGAGGTCTAGGATCATCATTAGGTGGTTGTGTCAAGAAGTTGCGGTTATGGTCTAGTATATCTTCTTCTTCTACATCATTCTATATCATTGTAAAGTGAACCATTTTCCCTAGTGCGAGTCCATTCTTCTTTTATTCTTCGCCAGGGTGGTAGGGTTGTGCTAGGGTGATTTGTAGCTCATTGGGTGTTGGGGCATCACATTCGGTTGAATGTTTGAAGAATCTCGGGCGTTGGAGCGTCCATCTAGTGGGAGGAAGTTTGGAGAAGAATTATTTTCTAAGATTCTATGAAGTTGGAGCTTTATTTTCAATTCGAATTGAATATTAAAAAATTATTAGAAAATCATTAGGTGGTTTTTGTCCGGAGAGGGTTTCCACCTTAAAAACTATGTGCATTTGTGTTCCTCTTGTTTTATACTATCATTATACAAATAATGATAATAATTGAAGATTGACTAATGCTCTAATTGAAAAGGAATATTGATTCACCCCCACTCCAATATTTCCAACATGTACAATTTTGAATTTTCTGCGTAGGTTATAAAATGAAGATTTGCAAAAGTTTGTTTAATCTTTTCTTATCGGTAGATAGGTATAAAATGAAATTGTTTCAACAACGTAGTCTAAACCAATAGGAGAAATAAGGGCTATGGTTAGGTTAGAATTTCAAAAGAAAAAATTTAGGAATGCCGCAAGTCTAAATGCCCTACAAAAGAAGAAAAAATGTTAGATAAGTAGTTTGGGTAGGAGGTAGAAAGGTCAGGGAGAAATAATGAAAGGAAAAGGTGAAATTTATTCCACCATCAAAATTCTCATTTTCCTATGATGGAAGAATATAAAGATATACGGTGTTTACACTCAAAAGGTGGAAAGGGAGTTATGTTTTAAAAAAAATGGATTTACCTCATTTTAGGCATACCTTATGTCTAAATTTTATCCTAAGTCCTATACAAGTCTTGCCAGTCTCAAATCGCAATTTGCATATTTGCATAAAATATTACTTCAGAATCATTTTCTAATTCACAAATATCTCAATTTGATATTAGGGAACCACCTTTCCCTACTACATCACCCTTTCTCCACTTACATCACACATCGCATGTGGTGATATGATATAAAAGTTAATGGTAAAAGCTTAAATTTTTGAAATGTGTCGATTTGTGATGAGTTTTGGAGTTGCGATGCAATATCGTCATCGCATGTCACAATCAATGATTTATAAGTTTATTATTAAGGTAAATAATAAAATATATGATTTGTGGTATTGTTTTATTGTTTATTGGATCTCTTCCTTTGCAACAAATGTGTCATACTGACATCGATGACTCATACCCCGTTGGTCTCTTGCCACTTTCCATTTTGCCTCCGACACCAACATCCTCCTAATACCACACTAATCCCTCACCTCTCTATCATTCCCACGCATCGTCCCACATTCGACGGTCGCAGTGATGTTTTCGGGCCCTCGTCGGCCTCAAACTTTAACGAGGGGGGCTCCCGTCGGTCGGTGTCAATGCGACAGTTCATCTACATGTCATGTGCATGATACTTCACACCCCTCGCCCTTCCACGTCTTGCTCAACACTCTCACCCCCCTCAGAAGACGAGGTTTTTTTTTTGTTGTACTTCAAACTTTTGTGCCTTTTTACCATTGTCTGTATTTTTGGTGCCACGTCTACTCTTACGTACGTGCTTTTATGGAAATCACATCACCTAAAACCAATAATTCGTTGTGCCATGATACAATGGCTATTATTCAATGGGCCCACCCTAATAAATGACCACCGTCATAGTTTAAAGCTAAAATTTGGCATAATAAACGGAAGTTTAACTTGTTATTACTATCGACTTGTTGTAGGTTTTTTGAATTCGCGAAGATTACGGAAAACTAGTTGAAGAAAGAGACTTTATCCATCAAAAGAGAAATTATCGATTCTTTATCGTTCAATAGTGGGGTTCTCTTTCAACTCTACTTTAGGTCCTTTCAATTATATCCCACTCCCTAGTCTTGGAAATCTGCGACAAATCGCCCTCTGTTCCCTTATTATTTCATCCCATTCCCCCCGCACGGAGAGAAACAAGCTATGAAAAGCGAAGAAATTTTTGACGATGTCTTTTTGGGCCAAATGAAGTTAATAATTTGGGGCGGTATCATGGAGTCGATGGAAAAAATGCGGCACTCAATACACATTGGTTCTTGGACATAAGAGAGTTGATTGAAAAAAATGCACATTGGACACATTTGAGACATTGGACATAAGTCCTAGCATTGCATCATCTATAATGATGCAGCAGATGTGGCCCAAGGTAGAGCCGGATGTCAAAGCCACCCATCATTGCCTCTTTGTGGCCACCTCGGCCATCTTCAAGCCTACTTTTGGATTCACGAAGAGCTGTTGAGGCTTTTGAATTACGGAAGAGCTATTTGAAGTTAATGCTACGGTGGTGTTTTGTCGGATTTTTGTTTGGGCCTTGCATGGCCAAACTTATCTATTTTTCTTAAATGTAATTAATGAAAATTTTCCGAAGTAGAGAGAAGCAACATATTTTTTAGTTAAATGCTGCATTGGTAGTATCAAGGGTTGGTTGAATGGACCCTATCAAAACTTGCATTGTAAGAACTATTGGAACAACGCCAATTTTTAGAAGCTGGAACATCAATAGCAAGAAACCATGCCGAGATACTTGGTACAGCATGTATTTACGGTGATGTGATTCTCTTCTCTATGTTGAATGTTTCCACTATTTTTCACTCATTACGTATCATTTCAAGTGATTATCGCTTCATTTAGTTATGATTTGTTCTTTGGAGCACCTTAATTTTTCTATGATTACAATATCAATATTTTCTTCACATGAAGTCTGGTTAAGAAATTCTTAATTCCTTTTTAACCACTATTGCAAATCCCTTGCTTCTTTCACCTCACAATCACTACTTCTTTAGATCCAACACGCACGGTTAGCTTTACCTATGATTCTTTTGAACTTTTTGATGTAAAAAAAACCGGCCCCTTTGACTCCATAGCCCAATGGATTAGTCCCTGGAACTTACATTCATCCAACCTCTGAAAATAATCAAAACAACCAATTCTCACAATCTTTGTAACTAGCCTAAGATAAACATTCATAATATTAAGGAAAAATTAAATTAGAAATAGAGAATCCCTTTCGATTCTAGGAAGGTAGGTCTGCAGTTTAAAGTGGTTTGATGTTGTCCTCTATAATTTAATATTTCGAATCTTATAAATTATAGGTACCCAACATTACCCATGAATCAAATGACCAAGAGTATACTGGATCCTGTAATCTTGGTTTCATATGACTATGAGTATCCACTCCTCCTTTATCATCGTGATTGTGGCATCACATTAGTTAACACGGTTCGTTTCCTCATGTTCGGGTATTTTCTTGAATATGCCTTTCAAATTTTAACAAGTAAAATTATTATCTTATTGTGCACATGGATGCATTGGAATTACTTCTATACTTCCAAGGGAGTCTTATGCTTCTTAGGGCGAGTACGTAAGAAGAATAAATAAATGTTATGAATAAAGATGTTACAACAATGCTATTAAGGTTTGAATTTCAAAGCATAGCCATGGCGATTTTGGTCGACATTGTCCTTTAACACACATATGTGACAAATATTTTCAAGTCCACTCTAATGAGTTGTTATCCGAGATAATTATTTTTAGTTTCCCTTAGAAGGTACCAATGGAGAGCCCATATGGTGGACCACTCTTGTAAATATCATAATGAGTTATTCATGAGAATTCTAACATTATTCACTCAAAAAAAGTATCTTCCAAGTCATTTTCAAAGATATTTTATCTAAAATTCCTTACGGTAGAGGAACTAGCCGGTAATGATTAGTCATTTAAGCTTTTCTGCCATCATGCTCTTAAGGAGTAGATAGGCCTCCCCATTTATTAAGTAACCCTTGAAGTTGTTATAGTCATAGTTTACAAAATACTTAGGGGAGGATAGGAGATCTTGTGATGACCCAACCTATGAAGATCATGAGACCTAACATTCATGAAATTACGTATTTGTAGTCACCAAGTGAGAGTAGTGGCTTTTAGATGAAAAGTTGGAAGGCAGGAGATCTCATCACGGCGACGTATTCATCCATGTTACTTTTTTTGTGAGTGGCACTCCCATTAGTTGGTTACCAAGATAGGATAGTGGCCTTCATCTAATTTTTAAATTAAATAAGATAACTCTAAATCTATATCTAGTGAGTGCCACACAAACATTTCGTTTGATCAAAAATACATCCTGCCAAGGCTATGGATACTGTAGGTTAGTAGAACCATGTTTGTGGTATTAAAGTTAACAATACCTGTAGTATATGAGTTATTTTTAATTTTCCTAAAATCTCGTCATTTTAATTCTTGGACAATGGTTTTAAGGTGATTTGAGCATGATGTTTTGGGTTCTATAATTTTTTCAAAAAATTAGGAGTCTTTAATAAAGTGGCACCCTTAGTGAAGGTAATCATGTGTAATAGATTAGAGAACCTAATATTGCATCTAGATGATGAAAAATTTAGAGTGTTCAATAAAGAGATTCAGTGATTGGTGGGAAGGAATCATCTTGTTCTATTTTTATTTCCCTTCTTTGGTATCATAACTCACTTCAATTTTTCCATGGTATTTAAGTGGTGAAATATTCGGTAATGTCTACTCAAGATATGTTGATGAATGATAATGTGTATTAAATAAAGCAATAGGTCTAGTTGAAGTATTTCTATAGTAGGTGTGATTTCAATAATATATGTAGGATTGTTATAACGGTACATGAAACTTGTGGCAGTCTTCTTGAATTTGCACATATTCCGGCAAAAGTTTTTGGTGTTAATAAGACTCTCCGGAAGAAACAAATTCTAGAAAATCTATGACAAAGCACATAATTCATTTGAAATCTGGAAAACATGCATGTGAGTTTCATCGAAATGATGCAATATTTCTTCCATAATATTTGTATAAATACTTTTTCACTATACCGGGTCTTGTTACATGACACTACATCCAAAATTTCTTCCTTTAATAAATCATTCATGTACTCGAATGTTTCCATAATGGTTGTAGCATGGTATAATAGGCACTATAATTATGATGTTGCGGACTTGATGGAAATTTTTTATACCGGTGTCTTTATACTCCTTGTTGATCATTAATCTCTACCTCCACATTCAATACTCCATGTCCTATAATATTTTCAATGAATATAATGGTATATGCAAAAATATTTGTTTGTATACTGCTATTTTAATGCCAAATGTCCTCGCTATGGATACCTTGATCTTCTTCATATGTTTTTTCCATATATACGCCGAATTCTCATGCAACATGGATTAAGGTAACTATGCTAAAATACAAGGGTTATCTTGTTTCTATAATGGAAAATTTTGTTCTTGACCGTATCATTGTCATTCCACCTGCAATCATCAAATTTTTCCCTTAAGGTGCTAGCGAATTAACACAACTTCATAACCTTACCGATCGCTCATCATAAGTAGTCATGTTTTATAACCAAAACAAATCGATATGTCCAATTTATTTGATCGATTGATCTTATATGATATTTAAAACATGTCACTAAGGCATGTTGGGAATTTTTTCTCTGTTTACTCCTAAGTGCATGTTAATGTTTTAAATGTCAAAGCCATGATGAAAAAATACTGTTGCCATGAGCCCACATCCATAGAGGAGCTAAGAAAGCTCTTGAGTAAAATTCATAAACGAAGTTGATAAAGGATGGATGGCACGAATATGGCCAAATTTCATGGGTATAAAGAGGAGGTTGCATTTCAATTTTCACGAGGATTTGATGGAAAGATAACTCCGATTGGGGATTTAACTATGAATGTGAATAGAGAAAACCATTTCTTGATGAAATAGATTACCGGTGGAGGGAGTTATGTGTGTAGTTCAAGAACAAGAGAATAGATAACAATGAAGTTTAAATTTATCCAAACGGGGCACTAAGACATCAACTAGGCCAAGGGGATATCATGTTCTCGGCTACGAGAGGAATAATTTGCACTTCTCTGTTCATTCTTTAGAAATATTTGACTTGCAAGGCAAGTATGCAACAAATGTTTTATATCACATTGGTTTGTTGCTACATTACGGTCATGAGCAAAGGATAAATTTCCCCTATTTTCTATTAAAAATATTGCGAGATGATGTGATCGGTAAGGTTCGTTCAAAACCCTAGGAGAGTCTTTATCATGACAGAGACTTGTTATGATATTAATTGTAATTGATCTAGACATACAAAATGATAGTTGGGATGATTTCCTTCGGAGAAAAAAGTTTATAATAGTCATTGAAGAGAACCCGGCTCTCATCCCCCTATTGGGTGTGTGAGGCAAATAAAACCCTCTAAGAAAATAAAATGGATAGCGTTCTCCCTCGCATCCTAAAGTAAAGGCGAGAGAAAAGGGTGGATACCCCTTCAACCCCTCCAAGCCCTTATGTGCAACATTTCCATATAAACCTCAAACTCCAATTTTGGACGAAGGATTACACGTAGCATGAAGAAATCCCCTCAACCTCCTTCTGAAAATTGGAATTTCAAGCCATTGATGTGGATCTCGAGAAAGAAGAAATAGGCACAGTAGTGGAGATAGACTCCGGTAGTTTACGGAAATTTCTTACGATAAATTTATGTCTCGGATTAAGAATGTGGCAACTATACAAACCAATGAACAAGTTATAGGGTGAGATCACATAGAAAATCACGGCAAAGAGAAGTTATTCTATTCGAAAAGGCGGTGAAGATAAATGCCAAGGGTTTGAGTCCCCATTTGATCCTCGTGGAGTTGAAGTAAGCACACCTTCACTCCACAAATCAACTTAGATATCAAAAAGACTAGTGATGATTACATAATGAGGAAGTAGAATAGGACGATAAAGAGATTGAAAAAGAGGATACAAGAATTTATCATTCATGAAGAAAATGTGAACGGGGAGAACCAAGATTGGAGAAGCTTTGTACTTAAATTCACAATAAAAAAAAACTAAGTGCTAAGAAGGAGAAATTGCGAGAAGCTAGTGAAGGATTGGACCAAGCGAGAGCTAAGTATTATGTTGCACATAAAAAAGATATTAATTTTTTTTTTTTGAGACACGACGGAGTTCACACCGTGGGTTTGCCAAAAAAACCCCTATACTCACGGCCCTTTCGGTGGTGAGCTGCTTGCACGAGGGTCAGGGGAGTCTCACCGGCGCGGTATGGGAGGAAGTCTTTAGACGAGGGTTTCACACACTACGAAAGAGAGCGAGGTAAACCAAGCCACACACGGCGCACAAATCTATGGAACGGAGCTGGTTCTTGGGCTTAAATAGATAAAAGGTATTACGGATCTAGATCTGGGTACAAGGTCACCATCTGCATTCGACCATCAAAGATATAAACTACGGTTGTGCAACATACCGGATTGCATGTATTATAATTAAACACAACGGATAACACGGATCATTTGTACCTTATCATAGATTTAACATAGAGTACGAATTCATTTAGCGAGATAGATCCCGGAGACAAATACTAATATGCCTATATTATGAGCGATTCTTACATAACCCCAAATCCCACCTACGCAAACGGCTAGCGGTGCGCACACAACGGGACAAAGGATCTCCATGCAAATAGCAGTGGGATTCCAACCCAAAAACCCAAAACCGAACTAACAATCCACGCTTAGAATTCACTTCTATTCATCTTCTACCTATCGACTCAAAAATACTTACTATTTATACCCATTTGCTTTAGACTTATTATGGTCTACAAACGGTAGTTTGTGGACTCTGATTTACTGCCTATTTGCACTTACAATGTATTGGAGCTTTTTTTTATCCACCCTATCACCTGTGCTATACTAAATATAATCAAAATAATACAAAATTGGAATAGCTTTCATCGGTGTAGAGCCCTGCTCCAACGGTCCCAAGCACAATCTTGTGACTCATCAGGAGTCAACTTTGCAATGATAGAGCCTCCACTGTGCATGTAATTCATTAATTTTTACAATTGGGGGGAAGGATGTTGAGACTCTAGCGGGCGGCGCCTTGGGCAAGTGCGATAATATTTTGCGACATTGGTTCTTCCACTGGCGAGGGTGAGGATTTTCTCGTAGTTGTTGGAGGTGCGTTACTACTACCTCCGCATCCTAGGAAAAAACGAAGGATGAAGCAACCCATGTTTTTCGGCTAATGTGTGTTGATAGTGTACATTTGTCGGTGAATTTCTTCGATTTCTTCTTGAGGTATAGTGCGAACCTAATGCTTACCACTCTTTGCGTTGGCAATAGTGTGGGTATTGTAGCTTCATTGTGGGCCACTTTGCCCTCTTTCTTGTTTCAAGTCTGGTTGGAGTTCTTTGAGATTTTGGAGCATGTTGTACCATGATCTAGAGCTATGTGGTGGACCCGATCAAGTGATTTCCTTGGACGATCTATCACATGTGGTATTCATATCGTTGGTGACAAGGGTTGTCCGTTTGTCACAGAACCTCGGGGTTGTGTCAAGTTGTAATTGATTCTACAATATGGTAATTTGTTGTGCCAACACTATTTTCGGAATCGCAATTCCGTTTTGGTACCTTTGAATGCCGCTCACTAGGCTTGCCTCCTTATCCTGTGCTGACATCATAGCGGGGATTTCCTCTAGTAGTTTTGTGCGGTTACAGTGAATCGGTGTTGTGAGCTCCATTTTATGTGGGATAGTGAGAGTGAGGGCGATTGTGTTATTGTTCCATTATGCTGTTTGAGGAGAAATTTGAGTTGATGGTCCTATCCGTTGGTATTGATGATGGATTTCTTGTGAGACCATGGTGTGAAATCTTTGGAGGGCTTCGCAGGGAGCACGGCCAAGTCCCAGCTGTGCTTGTCTCGACGGGGAATTAGATACCTAAAAAGGCATTTCCATGTACAGAACAAACCTAGTCTTCTACGATGTGAGAGAAGGCTTGGTAGTTGTTGTAGGAGTATCTTCTGAAGTCGAGCTATCTTGAATTGTTTGTGGCGCGTAGATGTAGATCCTGTTGTTGGTCTAAATAGTGGTGAGCATGACTGTTGTTGGTGCTCTATTGCAGACCCGATTTTCCCCGATGGTCGAGTGATGGCGCCTATAATTTGCACGAGGTCACTACTAGTGAGAGTGAGCGTAGTATCTGTGGTCCTTGTGTGGAGCATGGCTTCTCTCGAGGTCACTGTTTCGTCTACTCTCGGCCGCTTTGTGCCACGTGTTGCGGCTTTAGTTTCAGCAATCTCTGGTAACTGTCTGCATTTTGCGAATGTGGGGTGGCTGGTCGTGGGATCTCCTAGGTGATGATTCTGGCTGGCGTGGTGGCCCCCTGGTGCTTTTCCATCTAGGAATCCAACATTCCGGTACTTTGTCAATTGACGCACACCTTGGGTGGTATTTCCATAGTTGTTGTAGGTTTCTTGATTGGTATACAATGGACAACTACTTTGTCGAGGTGGTGGGGAGCGAGGTGGGAGAGTACGATTAAGATAGTATAAGAGATTATGGTAGGAATAGGTAGGCAATTTATATACATGATACGAGGCCAATAGAGCTATCGGTCTTGTTCCTACGATTAACTCCCGTCGGTAACTAACGGTAATGGCGTCGCTTAGCAGGGCGTGCCATCGGATAGATGGTAAAAATATCCCTTAACCTCTTCATTAATTTCCATGTTTGGTTGTGCCCCATTAATGGTACATTTTCCTTGTTATCGGAAGACCTTGTTCCAACGGCTAATTTTCATACATACCATTACTTAGTTTTCCATGTCTTCCATGTGCACTTTGCCCCCAAAACACAATCTTGTTTCGTAGGGGCTACTAAAATAGGGAGAGCCGATTCATGGCAGTCAAGACTAGCTTTTTCCAAAGGAAGCCACGTAACTTGGTTGTCCGTGATACATACTGTTACACCATTTTTTTGTCATCTAACCTTTTATCATTAGATGGACCCAAGTACACCATGTAAGACCAGTTTTACCATAAGTAAAACTGCTTTCACTATGTTAAAATAGGAAACCCCAAAAGGAAATATTAAACAAACCTATATTTGTTTGGTTTTCCTCATGGAATAATTAATTAAACCATAATTTAATTATTATTCCCAGTCATGTTTAACCCAAAAACAAAGAAATTAATGAGATAAACCCTTAGTTATCTTATTATTTTCTAGGAATAATTATTTAAATCTTATTTAAATAATATTCCTTGTTAAATATGACCAAATTACTCACCATTAATCAAATAAATCATTATTTATTTGATTATCTCCCAACCACTTCCTTAAAAAGATAAATAAATCATTTATTTATTTATTTTTCACTAATCAAGGGATTTGACCCAAGTCAAACACCCCTTCCCTCCAACAAATATAATAAAATATTCCATAAAGGTGGATCTAGATTTGGTTAACATTATTTTAATCATGCACCAAGATCTAGAATGACCCAATATTTTGTTATAAATAGGAGGGTTCTTCCCCATAATTCCTCACCTTTTGTTGCCTACTAGATCACTCTAGATCTATACACTTGGTCTCATTCTTCATCATTTTGCTCCCATTGAGCTTCATTTTTGCATTGGGTTTTCTACACTTGCAAGAGAGAGAAAGCTTAGATCTGAAGTGCTGAGGATTACAAAGAACCCATCCCATTGAGGAGAGATGGATGCACCTTCTTGTTTTCCTCCCAGGTGCCCTGTAATATAAAATTCTTTCAAAAAATTGTGTTCTTGTCTTATCTGTTGGATGCATGGAGTAAACCCTTTACTTTACTGCTTAATGTCTTTCCATACATAGATCTTGTGTTTTGCAGCTATTTTCTTGTCTAACTAATCACAGATCTGAAGATGTTTGGCAGCCACTGTTTTTGTTAGGGCTATTAGTTATGCGTAGCTAAAGTGATCCTTTTTCGTACACTTCGACAAAGGTTTTATACTAACAAATGGCGACTCCACACGGGTTTTAAATTACGACCGCTGTTGTTTTTCATATTACTTCATATCCAGCTACTTCAGACCCTAGGGTTTCTTTTCAGCTGTTTATTTTTCCTATTTTTATGTTGTTTTTCTCACATAAAACCCTAAAAGCTTCAAATTTCTAACTTCCGTGTGTTTCTGGCCCTATTGCGCAAGTGACATACATCAGCCGCAACTGAGACGACAACTTTTGCGAAAATCTGCCGCCGAGACAATCGGAGTTGGGGGTCGCACTTTTCAGCCCCTAAAGTGCGACCTGGTCCTCCAGGTCGCACTTTTTGGCCCATTAACTGCGACCTGGGAAGTGGAAAACAGCCCAAAACCTGCTACCTGAGCGAAAAACAGGTCAATTTTTTTTTTTTGGAATTTTTCTGAAATTTTTCTGGGTTTTGTCTGAACCTCTGTCAGGGTTGTCTGACCTTCGTCTCCACCCGTTTAGACCTATTATTGCTCTTTTTTACTCAACTAAGTGGGAATCTAGCCCCCTAGGGCTTCAATACCCTCCACTTTTTGTGGAAGAGTTTTAGCTACTGTAAGTGTCTAAGTTTTCAGAGTTTCAGCCTTCCATTTTTCAGATCTGATACCTCATCCTCCGATCCCTTTAAATCAGCCTTCCTTCCTTTCAAATCACCTCTTGTCGTTTTGTTTGGACCTCTCTTTAGGACCTCCTCCCTGTCCTTTCTACTTTTTGCTGATTTCTTCCCTTTTTTTCCAGCCACCTTGCCTCTGTCTCTTGGCTGTGATCTGCACCTCTTTTCAGCAGCTTTACCCTTTAGATCCCTGTCCCTTTTGACCCTAGATCTATCGACCTCTTTTTATGCATGTTTTGAGTAGATTTTTGCCCTCTTTTAGAGTAGTTTTGAGAGACCCACCTTTTTGGGTTAGATTGATGCATAGTTAGCTGTTAAATGTTCTGTCCTTTCAACAATCTATATTGTTCTACGCAGATTTCTTTTCAGTTACGCAGCACACTTTTTCTTGCTCTCAAAACGAAAAGGGTTTAAAAATTAAAATTAACGCACGCCACACACTGACCCTAAGCGAAGAAGCGCCTGGTTAACACCGCCCGGCAAAGACTCTAAAATCAATTGTCACTGCACCTTTTCTGCCCTTGACCGTAATTGATTCTGTCCCCTTGTTGCCCCTGTCTGTTTCCTTCTTCCTGTCATCATTGCGCCCCCAAGGCGCCTTTCCCGGAGACTTCTTGGCCTTCACCCTCAGTTTCCGGTTGATCGACCTGCTCCGCACCGCCGTCGTCGAGCCAGTCCTCCTCCGACTCCTCTTCTGATTCTTTGGGTTCTCCTTTTCCTTCTAGGTTCTCCCCCTGTCACCTTCACTATGTCTGGTCCAGGGCCTAACGCTAGTGGAGCTCCCGGCCCTAATGCCGGAACTACTACTAGCGGAACCACCATGGGAACTACCTCGACTACACCCTTGCTCCCCTTCTTGGCAGGCCTCAGCCTCCCAGATTTGGACCGGTTGATAAACGACCCTATACATCATGACGCTAGTTGGCTCGCTATGCCGACAAAGCTCCCTTCCGACATCCCAAAGTTTGAAGGTCGTGCTGGAGAAGATCCTTCAAATCATGTTCGATCTTTCCACATGTGGTGTTCATCTACCTCCATTATCGATGACTCTGTTCGTCTTAGATTGTTCCAATGCACGCTTACAGGCGAAGCTTCTAAGTGGTATGTTGATCAGCCCACTTCCTCCCATACCACCTTTGCAACTCTTGCCCGGGCTTTTTTATCTTACTTCCAGCTTCCCCTTCGTTATGACACCGGTATCGAACTCTTGACTTCCTTCAAGCAAACCTCTTCGACCCGCCTTTCTACCCATGTCCAGGAATGGCGAAGAAGACGGAGCCTATGTCAATCTCCTACCTTCGAAGACCGTGTCTACATGGACTGGTTCCTTAGATCTCTCTTTTCCCCTATCGGGAAAGATGTCGCATCACATTTTCCTCAAACCGAAGAAGATGCCCTCCAAATGGCGTTAAAATATGACCTGATCTATGCTCAGACAGGTTATGATCCTACTGTACTTCCTGATCTCCCCAGACCCGGTGATGCCCATACACTGGGGGCACCTCATGCCGCCGACAGTATCGTTGGATCTATCTCTCATCCCTCCGCTCAACCTCTCATGAGCTATGGTTTTCCTGGGGGAGGGGGCACCACTTCCTGCACTTCTCCCCCTCCCGGTAGCACGCATCCAGGATACGGCACACCTCATCCTTTTGCCCAACCTCCTGCTTACCTCAATGTTGCCCAACCTAACCATTACCCTTATCCGCAGCCTGGTGCGCCAGCTCCTCCAGCATATGCACTTTCGCCTCCCTTGCCTCCTCCACCCCTGCAACAGCAGTCACTGCCCCCTCAAGAGCAAGTGGACGCACAGCAGGGATTCATGGCTACCCAACCACCTGACGGACGGGTGGCCACTCCACCTTCCCCTTCTGGTTCCTCCCATTACCAGATCCTCATGATGAACTCCGATCCACCTCTACCCGTCGACCTTAACCTTCAAACTCGGTCCCGCCAGTACCCCAAGCCCCCCGCTCAGTCTGCCCCCGAGCCTCCTTCTTCAGGTTCTACAGAGCCTCTTTCGACACCGAGTGGTCCCTTACATATCCCTCAACCCAAAGTTGAGGTTCATACCAAGATTCCTAAGGGACCATTACGTCGAAACGCTGCTTCCGGTCGAGCTGCTCATTCGTATAGCATAGTAGATGATTTGGCGCAATCTCCTGCTGCCATTCCCACACTGGAACTCCTCCAGTCGTGCCCTTCCCAAAAGAAGGCTCTACTATCTGCCGTGGGCGCTGTAGATCCTGCTGATGACCAAATGATTGTTTTCGACGCCACTCAATCGGACCATCCCCCTCTTCCTCCTTCCGTCGCTTTCCAAATCCCAGTCAAAATCCGGAACGCCAATGTATCCCGGTGTATAATTGATGAGGGGGCATCCACCTGCGTGATGTCCGCTTCGGTTTGGAAGCAACTCGGATCCCCTGAGCTGGCCCCTTCCACGATCACCCTTAGAGCATGGGACGGTCATGCCTCCCAGCCCATTGGCTTGTTCCGTAATTGCCCTATCACACTCGCCGGTAAGACTGTTTGCGTTGACGTCGAAGTCATTGACGCCCCACTAGACTACAACATTCTTTTGGGGCGAAGCTACACCTATGCTATGTCCGCTGTCCCATCCGCGGTCTTTCGCAAGATGTCTTTCCCCCATAATTGGAAGATAGTCACCATTGACCAGTTGACATATCATGAGCCAAAATCTCAGACCTCACCTGAGACGACCATCTCTTCTGTAGCCAACAAGCAAACCGTCGACTCCTTGACCAGTGTCTGCCCCGGCGTTTACAAGGATTCCTCCCTGCTTGGAACTTTTCCTAGTCTCTCCCCTCCTCCTATCTCTGACCCCAGCTCATCGAATGTTTGCATGATGCAATCGTCTCGGGCTTCTCTCAAGCAACCTGCTTCGGCTAGTCAACAACCTTGCCCTCCGCAACCTGCTCCTAGCCCTTCACCTGCAGTTGGTAGTCATGAGCCCCTTTATCCCCCTGGCACGGTTCCTCCAGGCCTTAGCCATTTAGGAGCCGTCCCACCTGGCCATTACCCCTCTAGTCAGATACCGTTCCTAGCTCCCCCACCAGGAGTGTACACGGTGCTAGTCATGGCCACCCTCTCTCTTCCTAACTTGACCCTTGGGATTCCTGTTTGGTACATTGATCCTCCAGCCCCCACCTTGCCTTATATTGCTTTGACCCTGGTTCAACCGGCCTCCCTGCCTTCTCCCGCTGCATCAGTGCCTCAGTCACCTCAACAGGAACCACCTCTTGTTGCGACCGCTTTGGGTAAGAAGGGCAAAGCTCGCAAAAGGGCACCAAAGGACAAGGCTCCCCCGAAAAACCCTGCTCCTCCTCAGCCTCCAAAGCATACAATCCAGTGTGCTTTGTGTGATGTTTTCGGTCACGCCTCCCATACCTGTCCTACATTGCTTCATCTCAAGCCCATGGTTAATGTCATGTTCCCTGAGTCCGCAGTCCCAGAAGCCTCTCTCCCTTCCGCAACTGCGGCCAAGAACCCCCAGACTATTCACACCAACCACCCCTGTGCTTTGTGTGATCTCCATGGCCATTACACCCATCTTTGTCCCCGCCTCGAGGACTTCCGCACCTCTATCGCCGCAGTCCACCAATTCGAGGCCAAGCGCAATGAGTCCACCTCTCCCCTATTTGCGCATTCTGCTTCAGCAGAACTACCAGATACAACTGCTCCCATTGAAATTCCCCCTCATGATGTCGAGATGATGGAGCCTTCGTCCAGCATTTTTTACCTATCATCATCCATGAGACCCTCGGGGAACATTCCATCTGAATCCTCCCCTGTTGTTTCGCTTGACCTTCCTTCAGCGATCTTCTTGGGCTCAACATCGGTAGATCCTTTATCTACTTACTCTTCAGTCACCTCTTGTGACGATGCGCATGTGAACCTCTCTTCTCATGATGATGATTCCGGTCACTTCACCACGTCAGGTGGTCTTTCTTCCACCAGTCACCCCATCTTCTATCGCGATGACGACATTATGGAAAAAATCCCCACCCCTGACGTTATCTATTCCCCCTTACATCGAACCCATGTGTTCACACCACATCCACCTTGTGGCCATTACATTGAAACCCACTGTTCGCGTAAGGGGGCACCCACATTTGAGAGACCAAGAGAAGCAATTCTCCACAACTCTCCTAGTGGATCTGGTCATGTTGACTTTAGTCCCATTATTCTTCCACATTTTGAAGAACCTCTAGAGTCCCATATCACTTCAGATCACTCTAGGGATGATACCCTTTATCGTTCCCTCATCTTACATCTGCAACCCAGTCTTTTAGACATTATTGTTGACCAACCTATAGCTTTTCTATGAGAGCATCAGTTCACTATCTCCAAATCCTCTTTTTGGGATAGTGACACCAGGTATGCCAACTCGGACACTTGAAGTCCATTTGATCCCTATATGCAGTACCAAAAGAGATTGGTAATCCTCCATTTCCTTTCTCAAACTGCATAACCATAACGAGACCAAATAGCACACCACATCATTACAATGTGTTTAGATTCACCTTTTTCTAAATACATTTTGGCATGACCACACCATGCTCGGGGGCACCTATGTCCCTCAACCATAACCCTCCTCACCTCGTTTTTGGAGAGGAGGTTGTCTTATCAATCGAGTGTAAAATCCCTTCCCTTCATCTGGCTGTTGAACTTCTCCCTGCCATCCAACCTCTAGAAAAATGACTTATCATGCTTGAGCGTGCCTCTAAATATCGCCGTGTTGCATTGCAAACCATGGAAGCGGCCAAGAAACGCACCAAAAGGTCAATATGACCAAAAAGTCCAGCCTCGTCCTTTTCACGAAGGTGACCTTATTCTAGTATATGATCAGGCCCATGATGTCCTTGGTCACGGGAAGTTTGACTCATTATGGCTAGGTCCTTATATCATCAGTAAAGACCTCGGTAAGGGGGCATATCTCTTAGAGGATTTCCAAGGCCACCCCCTTCCTAATCCTCGCAATGCAATCTATCTTAAGAAATATTACCCTTAGCATTTCCCTTTTGAAATGCATGTTTTATTTTCTTTTAGATAGCCAGCATCTGTTTTTTCTATTTTTTATGATTTTTTGCTTCACCAGGACCTATTTTGTCCAAGAAGGGCCACTTCACCTACACTCTAAATCGAATTTCCTCACTTACGACACTTGTACTTGGGGCACCATATTGCTCCCTTACTTGTCCATCTTCGTGTCGATTTTCGTCATGAGTTCCCACCTTGTACTCATGTTTCCATCGTCCCCCATTGGGGCCTTTACTGTGTGGCAGCACCATCGAGTCGCCCTTGTTTAGAGCATCCAAGTTGAGTCATCATTGCATCCATGGAGTCTATTCCACGTCCCTTTGCACCCCGCTATAGCCCTCCATCCTTCATTGCTTGGTCTCTCTCTTGTGTCGCACATTATGACCGTCAGTCTCACTGTCCCCTATCCCTCATGATCTTGTGTCAGTCGCTGCCGTGTCATCCTTGCTCTTTATGCTCTAACCAGGGCAGTCGTCCATTCGCTACTCAATCCTTCCCATTTCCACTATCGTCTTTAGTGTCAGTCTCTCCGTCGCTCTACTCTTTTCTCTCGTGCCTTAGTTGAGGTTCTCTCATTGCCTCACCTATGGCGGACCTCCTTCTGTTAACATCAGCTCATTCATTCCAGAAGCCAGGTCTAGAGGGCGGTGTACCTTGGTTCCATCTTCCACTCTTGTTCGGTGCCTCGGATCAGGCAAAGGGACCTCTCCTTGCCCTTTGACTTGATTGTTTCTCCAGCTCCTTTCAGCATGATCGAGATCTGTATACTTGATGGTCCAGCGGTCCAGTAGCAGCTCTTGATGATTCCCGGGTGTGTGTGAGATGTCTCAACCCTCATGAGGGGGTGGCCCTGCAGGTAGCCCCGCACATGCCCGGATGACCCCCTCCTTGCAGCCTTCGATGCAGCTCCAGATATTTGATGATGTTGGCCATCGCCACTTGCAGCGCCTCTTTGATTTGCATGTATCAATAAGATTTTGTGAGCCCTTCCCCATTTATAGGGGGCATTTTGGGTTGTATTTGTATCTCATGTACTCAGATATTATTGTACAAGACTTGGCTGTTATCCCAGGCACAGCATGTATGTGGGATTCCTCATTGTATTTTTATCTGGCTCCTGATTATGCCAGCTGTACTCTATGGTTCGGTCCCTTGTTTACTGGACACACTATTCTTTTGTACTTTGTCTCGGCAGGCATAGGTATGCCTCCCCCGCCGCCTTCAGCACAGGTACCCTCTCATAAAAAGAGACTTGTTGCACCTGCGAGTCTCGTCTCCTCCGGGTCTAGTCCTTCAGCACACTATCTACCTCACATTTCTCTCTCTGACATCCCTTTTGTTGTCTAGTGATTGTGTTCTTACAACGTACTTCGGTCATACGATTTGCTCCCGACACTCGCACGCTGGGGGGCAATCTGTTACACCATTTTTTGGTCATCTAACCTTTTATCATTAGATGGACCCAAGTACACCATGTAAGACCAGTTTTACCCTAAGTAAAACTGCTTTCACTATGTTAAAATAGGAAACCCCTAAAGGAAATATTAAATAAACCTATATTTGTTTGATTTTCCTCATGGAATAATTAATTAAACCATAATTTAATTATTATTCCCAATCATGTTTAACCCAAAAACAAAGAAATTAATGAGATAAACCCTTAGTTATCTTGTTATTTTCTAGGAATAATTATTTAAATCTTATTTAGATAATATTCCTTGTTAAATATGACCAAATCACTCACCATTAATCAAATAAATCATTATTTATTTGATTATCTCCCAACCACTTCCTTAAAAGGATAAATAAATCATTTATTTATTTATTTTTCAGTAATCAAGGGATTTGACCCAAGTCAAACACCCTTTCCCTCCAACAAATAATAATAAAATATTCCATAAAGGTGGATCTAGATTTGGTTAACATTATTTTAATCATGCACCAAGATCTATAATGACCCAATATTTTGTTATAAATAGGAGGGTTTTCCCCATCATTCTTCACCTTTTGTTGCCTACTAGATCACTCTGGATCTATACACTTGGTCTCCTTCTTCATCATTTTGCTCCCATTGAGCTTCATTTTTACATTGGGTTTTCTACACTTGAAAGAGAGAGAAAGCTTAGATCTGAAGTGCCGAGGATTACAAAGAACCCATCCCATTGAGGAGAGCTGGATACACCTTCTTGTTTTCCTCCCAGGTGCCCTGTAATATAAAATTCTTTCAAAAAAATTGTGTTCTTGTCTTATCTGTTGGATGCATGGAGTAAACCCTTTACTTTACTGCTTAATGTATTTCCATACATAGATCTTGTGTTTTGCAGCTATTTTCTTGTCTAACTAATCGCAGATATGAAGATGTTTGGCAGCCACTATTGTTGTTAGGGCTATTATTTATGCGTAGCTAAAGTGATCCTTTTTCGTACACTTTGACAAAGGTTTCATACTAAC